>BDMB01000148.1:143112-154082 GCA_016859785.1 Macrotyloma uniflorum
TATTTAAAGTTTATTATGTTTTGTTAATAAGAACTTATAAAGGCTATGTCAACGCCTAGTAATATTTTATTTACTATATCTTGAAAGTGTTATTATTGTAACTGGATATACAGTGGTGGTGTGAAAGTGTATGTCTAGAAAAGTTCTGGCTAGGAAAGATTTGGTATTTAAGAGTGTCCGTTAGTGACCCACCTCTCTTTCCTGGGAACTCACTAGGTGTACCGATTCACGGTCTACCGTCGTTGTTCTAGTAGGCAATATGACTCAAAGTAAGAGTTTTATTTCGAAATTATATTTCCTTGTTTTCATAATTCTTCTTTATAAAATGAATATATTTGAATTCTTTTACTTGTATCCTTTTTCAATTTATAGTTATTAATTGAAAACATTTTGGGGTAGAAAGGTGTTACATTGAGAAACTCAATATAATATAAATAAATAAGATTTTTTTTTTTAATTCTTAGTGTATATAATTTTTAATCTTTATAAAAAAATAATTATTTTAATTTCATTAATATAAAAATAAATTTATTGTCACAATTAATAATTTAAGAAAATAATATTATTATTTTAATATCATAAATATACTGTAATAAATTAATTATTATTTAAATAATTAATATTAATAATTTTTATTATTTTATTGTCACATTTTAGATATTAATATTGTCTTTCAGGTGGTTGTTTCTTGTGGTATAGGAAATCCTCTTCGAGAAGAAAAAGAAAAGGAAGAAGAAGAAGAAAAGACGGAGACAAAAGAAACAAAAGGAAATAAGAAGAAAGAAATGACGAAGAAGGAAAAAAAACGGAGTATATAAATCTACTTAAATAATAAAATTTCAAAAAAACATATAATTAATAATAAATTGAAAAAATTATAAAATTTTAAATTAAATATATTTTAATAATAAAATTTTAATATTAATAAGAACTTAAATTTAAAATTCAGAAACTTCATGTAATATAAATAAATATTTTTAATTTCATAAGTATAAAAATAATTATTAGTAAAAAAATAATTATTTTAATTTCATAAATATAAAAATAAATCTATTATCAATATTAATAATTTACGAAAATAATATTACTATTTTAATATCATAAATATACCATAATAAATTAATTATTAGTTCAATAATTAATAATAATATTTATTATTATTTTAATGTCACATTTTTTTCATAATTATTAATATTTTTATACATGTGGTTGTTTCTTATCGTAGAGGAAACCCTAGACGAGAAAAAAGAAGAAGAAGAAGAAGAAGAAGAAGAAGAAAAGACGAAGACAAACTGAAACAAAAGGAAATAAGGAGAAAGAAATGAAGAAGAAAAAAAAAAAAACTTAGTATATAAACCTACTTAAATAATAAAATTTCAGAAAACATATAATTAATAATACTTTTAAAATCTTATAAAATTTTGAATTAAACATATTTTAATCATAAATGTAATATTATATTTTTAAAATAAATAAATTAATTTAATTATTTATTTCACTTAATTAAAATATTAAATTAATTGAATAAAAGAAAATTAAATAACTAGACAAAAAATAAGACGAAATTCATAAAGAAAATAATGTTAAACTATTAAATAAATATAATAATTATAAAATTAAAAATAAAATTTTAATATTAATAATAAATTAAATTTAATGTTTAGAAACTCAATCTAATATAAATAAATAAGAATTGTTTTATTTTAATTCTTAATTTATATAATTTAATTGTTTATAAAAAAATAATTATTTTCATTTTATTAATATAAAAATAAATCAATTGTCACTATTAATAATTTACGAAAATAATATTATTATTTTAATATCATAAATATAGCATAATAAATTAATTATTATTTAAATAATTAATAATTATTATTATTATTTTAATATCACATTTTTTTCATAATTATAAATATTTTTATACAGGTGGTCGTTTCTTGTCGTAGAGGAAACCCTCTACGAGAAGAAAAAGAAGAAAAGACACATACAAAATGTAACACCCTTCTACACCAAAACGTTTTTCATTAATAAATATAAAATTTTCGAAAAATGAAAGGAAACTAATTCTAATATATTCTCTTCATGAATAAAATATTATAAAAATATGGAAATAAGATTTCAAAATAAAACTTTTACTGGGTCATATTGCCTACTAGAATAACGGCGGTAGACCGTGAATTAGTACACCTAGTAAGTTCCCAAGAAAGAGAGGTGGGTCACTAACGGACACTCTTAAATACCAAGTCTTTCCTAGCCAGAACTTTCCTAGATATACACTCTCACACCACCACTGTATATCCAGTAACAATAATAACTCTTTCAAGATATAGAAAATCAAATAAAATATTACTAGGCGTTGACATAGCCTTTATAAGTTCTTACTAACAAAAATATAATAAACTTTAAATAGACTTCTTTAAAATAAATAATCTTTCTATTCCCCGACTTCACACCTAATCAGAGCTCTTACGAAATCAAGGCTTAGGAGACTTAGCTTTATCATTCAACTCTTCTTTGTTCTTTCTCAAAGATATGTTCACCTATAAAAGTATACAACCCAAACAAAATACCAAAAACAAAACAAAAGAGTGAGGAATATATCTCACATATGTTATAAATACTTATAAGAAAATAGGTAGAACTAAACACACACATCACGCACAAAACGCATCACACACATCAATACATACTCAATCACAAACTCAATTAACTCAAATGCATTAATGTTCTTATGCTCTTATACTCTAAATGCATTAATGAGTAGTCCAGGAGGACATGGACCGGATCTAAGGACCCTATCAATCTACTCTCACCAGAACGAGTCTAACAGGAGTCAATCGGGATAGTATAGCGTGGCCGTGGTCGCCCCTCATTTCAACTCTCAAATGAGAGGTCCCCTGCTCAAAAATCCCCAAGGTCAAGGTAAAAGACCATAAAGACCCTCCTTCATAGATCGCATCTACCCCCAAGGAAAGTATGAATGAATGAATGAGATATGATCACACAAATGCAACACTCAAATGCATAACACATCTCGAATGACCAAGCATAACTTGGATTTTAACGCTGCTAAGCCTCTGCTTAGACTTCACGAATGACCAAGTACAACTTGAATTTTACCCTGCTAAGTCAAAGCTTAGACTTCTCAAAACACACAAATAACTCGCAAACACATCGCAACGCATGATAATTATGAGGGCTTATGGTGGCCTCAACACATACAAAATCCTATCGAGGCTTAGGGGTTACCTCTCTACCCAAAATCCTCATAAGCATCCCATATGTAAGACATTCCCACTCCCCCTCTTACCTCGAATTACGCTGCACGATGCCTTTAGATACTACGCGACGTCTTTAGATGTTGCGCGCCTAACTCCTCACGTGTCACCTCCGGTCGCCTCCTCTAAGGTTTTTCCCAAACGTTAGGGAAATTTTGGAATGAAGAATAGAAAGGGTTTAACGCCTATTTATATAGGTAGAGTCGGACTTTTGAATAATAGATTCAATTAATAATATCTTTGTTATCAAGTGGCATCAAGAAGGGGGGGTGAATTGATGTTAAAGTTAAAGCCTTTTAAATTTTTCCTTAAAAATAAATCCTCTTGATTATCAATTCGTCTTAGCAGATAAATAAAAACGCAACGGAAAATTAAAGAAGATAAGGGAAAGAAGAGAGACACCCAGAATTTATACTGGTTCGGGTTAACACTTTTAACCCTACATCCAGTTCCCAAATCACCTCAAACCGAGATGATTTCCCACTCTTATATTTTAATTCATCACAAATTACAACCACCAATTACCAGTGAAACAAGTAAAAAGGAAAATTAAAATTCTTACAATCTCTTGAACCCACAAGAGAATTCCCACCCTTCCTTGAGTCCCACAAGGAAGTGAAAAACGTTCCTTGAATCACACAATGAGAAAAAACTTACCTCCTCTGAACAGCCTCAGAGGAAGATCAGAAAATGAAAAATAAATATCACCTGTACTGTGAAGATATCAAAGTGTGGCACTGCTCTGCTCAGGGTTTCTCAAAAATCCTTCAAAGATGATTTCTTCTGAAAAACAATATTCTCCCTTTCAAAAATAATAATTTTGTGGCACAGTTCAGGAGAGAAAGAAAAAGTGAGGGAGAGATGTGTATTCAATGTATTTTAAAAAGCTTATTAAATAATAAAAGATAGAAGAATAATATCTGTTGTTTTAATTCGAAATCTTATACACAGAATCACTCTCCAACGTTCAGAAAATCATATAAAAGATACTCAAATATTTTCAGAGGATTCTGTGAAACGTTCATCATTTTCGAAAATCTACGAACATAATCGATTATCTTAAGTACATAATCGATTATCCCCGCATTGAAAAGTTTTTTTAAAACCACAGATAATCGATTATATAATCGATTATCACCGAATAATATATTTTCCAAAATTGCTCATAATCGATTACCTAATCGATTATCACCGCAAGTACCATTTTCTGAAAAAGCTCATAATCGATTATGTAATCGATTATCACCGAAAAGCATATTTTCTATTTTCAAAAATATAATCGATTATCTAATCGATTATTGCCGAATCAAATACTTTTTCATTTTCACAAAACATAATCGATTATCTAATCGATTATTGTCGTATCAAAAACTTTGTTTTTCAAAAATCCTGTCCCATAATCGATTACTTAATATACATAATCGATTATAGTGTCTTAAAAAGATTTTATAATAATTAAATTTACTTTGAGAACCTTTTGAGCAGAGTGATGTTTCCTTTTTGATTCTCACTTCTAAAAATAAAGTCTTGTTTGATTCTTTGCTTTCTTCTGGTCTTGATGTCTTGAACACTTTTGCACATTGTGATAGTCTTGATCATTATGAAAATTCTTGAACAGAATGACAACAATCTCCTTCTGTGATAACAATCTTTGCAAATATTAACAAAATTATCTTTTTAAAATATCAATAATCTCACAATATATTTAATATATTAATAATCTCTCGATATATCTTTTGTAATAATTTCATATACTTTAAAATACTAATAATATGATAATATCATAATATTTGATAAAATATTAATAATTTCACAATATCTATTTATAACCACTAATCCAATATTTTATTTCAGAAAATATTTTATTTTATCTTATAGACCCAATTATAATTATTTAACTAAATAATTAAGTTACAAATATATATATATATATATATATATATATTATACATTTTTTTTTCTCAAAAATTGGGATGTTACACAAAAGAAACAAAAGGAAATAAGGGAAAAGTAATGAAGAAGAAAAAGAAGAAAAAACGAAGTATATAAACCTACTTAAATAATAAAATTTCAGAAAAAACATATAATTAATAATACTTTAAAAATCTTATAAAATTTTAAATTAATTATATTTTAATCATAAATGTAATATTATATTTTTAAAATAAATAAAATAATTTAGTTATTTATTTGACTTAATTAAAATATTTAATTAATTGAATAAAAGAAAATTAAATAACTAGAAAAAAATAAAACGAAACTCGCAAAGAAAATAATGTTAAACTATTAAATAAATATAATAATTAAAAAATTAAAAATAAAATTTTAATATTAATAATAAATTAAATTTAGTGTTTAAAAACTCAATCTAATATAAATAAATAAGAATTATTTTTTTTTAATTGTTAGTTTATATGATTTTTAATATTTATAAATAAATTATTATTTTAAATTCATTAATATAAAAATAAATTTATTGTAACTATTAATAATTTACGAAAATAATATTAATATTTTAATATCATAAATATACCATAATAAATTAATTATTATTTAAATAATTAATAATAATTATTATTATTATTTTAATGTCACATTTTTTCACAATTATTAATATTTTTATATAGGTGGTCGTTTCTTGTCGTAAAGGAAACCCTCCACGAGAAGAAAATGAAGAAAAGAAGGAGACACAAGAAACAAAAGGGAAATAAAGGGAAAGTAATGAAGAAGAAGAACAAGAAAAAACGGAGCATATAAATCTACTTAAATAATCAAATTTCATAAAAATATATAACTAATAATGCTTTGAAAATCTTATAAATTTTTAAATTAAATATATTTTAATCATAAATGCAATATTATATTTATAAAATAAATAAAATAATTTAATTAATTGAATAAAAGATAATTAAATAACTAGACAAAAATAAGACGAAACTGGTAAAGAAAATAATGTTACATTATTAAATATTTGGAGAACGGCAATTGGAGGAATAACAACAAAGGACAACTTACAAAAAAGAGGAATCCAATTGGCAAATCTCAATTGTGATTTATGTGGACTGTAAAGTGAAAATGTTGAACATTTATTCTTTGAATGTAAGGTAGCTAGTGCTGTTTGGGATAAATGTTATTTGTTGTTTGGAATAAATACATGTAGGGCAAGTAATCTAAAAAGGCATTTACTTCAACATTGTTGGGTAACGGGAAATAAAGATCTTAAGAGTGTATGGAATATACTCTGGGTTGGAGTAATTTGGTTTATTTGGCTACATAGAAATGAAGTGCTATTTCGGAATGAAAAGGTAAGTGCTGAAGAGATTTTTGGTTTAATTCAAGTCAGAACTTGGTCGTGGATCATCAATAGAGTTAACAAGAATTTTGGGACTTTTGCTCAATGGTGTATAAATCCTATATCTTGTGTTGGGTAGGTTAAGTCATTGAATAGTAATGGGAGGGATAATTATCTTGTTAATTGCTAAATTTTCAGCTCATCTTTTTACAATTATGTACTTATAATTGTTTTTGGTACTTCTGGTACCAATTTTATGAATATATTTGTTTTTGCCAATCTAAAAAAAAATTAAATAAATATAATAAATAAAAAATTAAAATTAAAATTTTAATATTAATAATTAATTAAATTTAATGTTTAGAAACTCAATCTAATATAAATAAATAAGAATTATTTTTTTAATTCTTAGTTTATATAATTTTTAATGTTTATAAAAAAATAATTATTTTAATTTCATTAATATAAAATTAAATTTATTGTTAGTATTAATAATTTACAAAAATAATATTATTATTTAAATAGTTAATAATTATTATTATTATTTTAATGTCATATTTTTTTATAATTATTAATATTTTAATGTCGGTGGTCGTTTCTTGTCGTAGAGGAAATCCTCCACGAGAAGAAAAAGAAGAAAAGACGTGGACAAAAGAAATAAAAGGAAATAAGAGGAAAGAAATGAAGAAGAAGAAGAAGAAGAAGAAGAAGAAGAAGAAGAAAAGACAGAGACAAAAGAAACATAAGTAAATAAGGGGAAAGTAATGAAGAAGAAGAAAAAAAAACAGATTATATAAATCTACTTAAATAATAAAATTTCAGAAAAGCATATAATTAATAATACTTTAAAAATATTTTAAAATTTTAAATTAAATATATTTTAATCGTAAATGTAATATTTTATTTTTAAAATAAATAAAATAATTTAATTATTTATTTTACTTAATTAAAATATTTAATTAAATGAATAAAAGAAAATTAAATAACTAGACAAAAAATAAGACGAAACTAGTAAAGAAAATAATGTTAAATTATTAAATAAATATAATAATTAAAAAATTATAATCAAAATTTTAATATTAATTATAAATTGAATTTAATGTTTAGAAACTCAATCTAATATAAATAAATAATATTTTTTTTTAATTCTTAGTTTATATAATTTTTAATGTTTATAAAAAATAATTATTTTGATTTCATAATTATTATTTTAATTTCATAAATATATCATAATAAATTAATTATTATTTCAATAAGTAATAAGAATTATTATTATTATTATTTTAATGTCTCATTTTTCTCATAATTATTAATATTTTTATTCAGGTGGTCGTTTCTTGTCGTAGAGGGTGATTTTACGTGGATAATTTTATCGTGGGTGATTTTACTGAGTGATTTTATCATGCGTGATTTTATCGTAGGTGATTTTATCGTGGCTTATTTTATCGTGGGTGATTTTCGTGTATGTGATTTTATCATTTCTTATTTTATCGTGGGTGATTTTATCGAGGGTGATTTTATCGTTCCTTATTTTATCGTGTGAGATTTTATCGAGGGTGATTTTACCATGGGTGACTTTATCATGGATGATTTTATCGATGGTGGTTTTATCATGGGTGATTTTATTGGGGGAGATTTTATCATGGGTGATTTCTCAATGGTGATTTTAGTGGGTACGATTTTATCCTGGGTGATTTTATCATGGGTGATTTTATTGTGGATGATTTTATCAAGGGAGATTTTCTCATGGGTGATTTTATCGTGGATGATTTTAGTGTGAGTAATTTTAACGTGTGTGATTTTAACGATGGTGATTTTATCGTGTGTGATTTTATCAAGGGTGATTTTATCGTGGGTGATTTTATCTTGGGTGAGTTTAACATGGGTGATTTTATCAAGGGTGATTTTATCATGGGTGATTGGGTGATTCTGTCGAGGGTGTTTTAGCATGAGTGATTTTATCATTAGAAATTTTATCATTGGTGATTTTATCGTGGCTGATCTTATCGTGGGTGAGTTTATATTGAATGATTTTCTCGAGAGTAATTTTATTAGGGTTGATTTTATCGATGGTGGTTTTATCCTAGGTGATTTTATTGTGGGTGATTTTATTGGGAGAGATTTTATCATGGTGATTTTATCAATGGTGATTTTAGAGGGTACGATTTTATCGTGGGTGATTTTATCGGGGTTGATTTTTTCAATGGTGATTTTATCCGGGGGTGATTTTATCGTGTGCGATTTTATCAAGGGTGATTTTATCATGGGTGATTTTATCATGGGTGATTTTATAGTGGGTGATTTTATCATTAGTGATTTTCTCGTGGGTGATTTTAACTTGGGTTATTCTACCGAGGGTTATTTTATCGTGGGTGATTTTATCAATGGTGCTTTAATCGATGGTGATTTTATCGTGAGTTGTAACATCCCAATTTTTGAGAAACAAATATATAATATATATATATATATATATTTGTAACGTAATTATTTAATTAAATGAAATATAATTGGGTTTAGAAGATAAAATAAAATATTTGGCTATAAATAGATATTGTGAAATTATTAATATTTTAAAAGATATTATGAGATTATTAGTATTTTAAAAGATATTATGAGATTATTGATAGAAAGATAATTTTGTTAATATTTTGAAAGATATTATTAATTGAACCTGTCCTTCAGAAGCCCGACTCTACCTATATAAATAGGCGTTAAACCCTCTCTAATTTTTCATTCCAAATTTTCCTAACCTTTGGGAAAAGTCTCAAAGGAGACGACTAGGGGCGATACGTGAGGAATTAGGAACATAGCGTCTCGAGGCGTCACAGAGCATAGTATACAAGACATCTTTATTCGAGGTAAGAGGGGGAGTGGGGAATGTTTCGCATATGGGATGCATATGAGGATTTTGGGTAGAGAGGCAACCCCTAAGCCTCATAGGATTGTTTATTTTGAGGCAACCATAAGTCCTCAATATGAATTTGAGGGAAATATCCTATATTTATAAAAGTTGATGTTTTCATAAATTATTATAAATTGTTCTTTTTATAAATTACTATAACTTGTTGTGTTTATAAATTATTATAAATTGTTGTTTTTATAAATTATTATGAGTTGTTGTGTTTATAAATTATTATAAGTTGTTGTTTTTATTACAAGTGGTTGTCTTTGTGTATATATAAACAAGGTATATAGGCTGGAAACTAGTTGTTAACATCCCTTCGTTTGAAGGTCTAAGATGCATTCTGGTATAACAACGCCACGTACCACTTTTCTTACTCATAGTTTTCTTCTTTTACAACAACATTTAAATATAATTGGAGATACTGGTTGAAATGTGATACAAAGTTATAATTAAACTATTTAGTTATGTGATGTGTGATTTGGTGATGTATTGTGATTGTAATTGGATTGTGAAATGTGATATTGTGAAAATTTCAGTAGAGTATTGAGAGACTCATGAGTTATTGCGTTGTTTACGAGTTTGTGGTGTGTTTTGAGAAGTCTAAGCGATGGCTTAGCAGTGTGAAAATCCAAGTTATTCTTGGTCATTTGTGAAGTCTAAGCAGAGGCTTAGCAGCGTTAAAATCCAAGTTATGCTTGGTCATTCGAGATGTGTTATGCATTTGTGTGTTGCATTTGTGTGAACATATTTCATTCATTCATTCATACTTTTGTTGGGGGTAGATGCGATCTATGAAGGAGGGTCTTTATGGTCTTCTACCTTGACCTTGGGGATTTTAGAGCAGGGAACCCCTCATTTGAGAGTTGAAATGAGGGGCCACCACGGCCGGCTTTACTATCCCAACTGGCTCCTGTTAGACTTGTTCTAGTGAGAGTGGATTGATAGGGTCCTTAGATCCGGTCCATGTCCTCCTGGACTACTCATTTGCGTTTGCATTGCGATGGTACCACATGCATTTAGAGATAAGAGCATAAGAGCATTAAAACATTTGAGTTTGTGATTGAGTGTGTATTGATGTGTGTGATGCCTTTTGTGTGTGTAATGTGTGTGATTAGTCTACCTATTTTTCTTATATGTACCTAACATATGTGAGATATATTCCTCACTCTTCTATTTGTGTGGTTGGTGTTTTGTTTGGGTTAAATGTTCTTATAGGTGAACATGTCGGAGATAAGGACAAAGAAGAGTTGAATGAGAAAGCTAAGTCTCCTAAGCCTTGATTTCGTAAGTGCTCTGATTAGGTGGGAAGTCGGGGAATAGGAAGATTATTTATTTTAAAGAAGTATATTTAAAGTTTATTATGTTTTGTTAATAAGAACTTATAAAGGCTATATCAACGCCTAGTAATATTTTATTTTCTATATCTTGAAAGAGTTATTATTGTAACTGGATATACAGTGGTGGTGTGAGAGTGTATGTCTAGAAAAGTTCT
>BDMB01000148.1:154241-251709 GCA_016859785.1 Macrotyloma uniflorum
AATAGGAAGATTATTTATTTTAAAGAAGTATATTTAAAGTTTATTATGTTTTGTTAATAAGAACTTATAAAGGCTATATCAACGCCTAGTAATATTTTATTTTCTATATCTTGAAAGAGTTATTATTGTAACTGGATATACAGTGGTGGTGTGAGAGTGTATGTCTAGAAAAGTTCTGGCTAGGAAAGATTTGGTATTTAAGAGTGTCCGTTAGTGACCCACCTCTCTTTCTTGGGAACTCACTGGGTGTACCGATTCACGGTCTACCGTCGTTGTTCTAGTAGGCAATATGACTCAGAGTAAGAGTTTTATTTCGAAATTGAATTTCCATATTTTCATAATTCTTCTTTATAAAATGAATATATTTGAATTCTTTTACTTTTATCCTTTGTCAATTTATATTTATTAATTGAAAACGTTTTGGGGTAGAAGGGTGTTACATGAGTGATTCTATCGTGGATGATTTTTTCGTGCGCGATTTTTTTGTAGTTGATTTTATCGTGGGTGATTTTATCAAGGTTGATTTTATCATGTGTGATTTTATCATTGGTGATTTTATCGTGGGTGATTCTATCGAGGGTGATTTTATCGTTGTTGATTTAATCCAGGTGATTTTAACGTGGGTGATTTTCTCATGAGTGATTTTTTCAAGGGTCTTTTTTTCAAGGGTGATTTTATCGTGGGTGATTTTAGCGTAGGTGATTTTAGTGTCGGTGATTTTTTCGTGGACGATTTTATCGTGCGTGATTTTTTCATGGGTGTTTTTATCATTGGTGAATTTATCGAGTGAGATTTTATTGTGGGTGATTTTATCATGGGTGATTTTATCGAGTATGATTTTATCGTGATTGATTTTATCGTGGCTGATTTTATCAAGGGAGATTTTATCATGAGTGAATTTATTGAGTGAGATTTTATCGTGGGTGATTTTATCATAGGTGATTTTATCGTTGGTGATTTTATCGAGGATGATTTTATTGTGGGTAATTTAATCATTGTTGATTTTATCGTGGGTGAATGTATCGAGTGAGGTTTTATCGTAGGTGATTTTATCATTGGTGATTTTATCGTTGGTGATTTTATCATTGGTGATTTTATCTTGGGTAATTTAATCGTTGTTGATTTTATCGTGGGTGATTTTACCATAGGTGATTTTAGTGTCGGTGATTTTGTCGTTGCTTAGTTTATCGTGGGTGATTTTATCGTAGATAATTTTATTGTTGGTGATTTTATCGTGGATGATTTTATTGTTGGTGATTTTATCGTGGGTGCTTTTATCGTGGGTGATTTTATCGTGGGTGATTTTATCTTGGGTGATTTCATCATTGGTGATTTTGTCGTGGGTGATTTTATTGTCGCTAATTTTATCGAGTGTGATTTTATCGTGGGTGAGGTTATCGAGGTTTATTTTATGGGTGATTTTATCTAGAGTAATTTTATCGTGGGTGATTTTATCATGGGTGATTTTATCGTGAGTGATTTTATCGTGGGTGATTTTATCTTGTGTGATTTTATCGTGGGTTGTTTTATCAAGGGTGATTTTATTAGGGGTGATTTTATCATGAGTGATTTTTCAGGTGCGATTTTATCGTGGGTGATTTTATCGGGGGTGATTTTATTAAGGGTGATGTTATCCGGGGTGATCTTTTGTGGATGATTTGATCATGGGTGATTTTATCGAGGGTGATTTTATAGTGCCTAATTTTATCAAGGGTGATTTTATCGAAGGTGATTTTATCATCAATGATTTTATCATGGGTGATTTTAATGGGGGTGATTTTATCAAGGGTGATTTTATGATGGATGATTTTATCGTGGGTGATATTCTCGAGGTTTATGTTATCATGGGTTATTTTATCCAGGGTGATTTTATCGCGGGTGATTTTATCAAGGGTGATTTTATCTTGTCTGATTTTATCATTGCTGATTTTATCGTGGGTGATTCTATCGAGAATGATTTTATCGTTTTGATTTTATCTAGGTGATTTTAATGTGGGTGATTTTCTCATGAGTTATTTTTTCAAGGGTCATTTTTTCAAGGGTCATTTTCTCATGAGTGATTTTTTCAAGGGTCATTTTCTCATGAATGATTTTTTCAAGGGTCTTTTTTTTAAGGGTGATTTTCTCGTGAGTGATTTTTTCAAGGGTGATTTTATCGTGGATGATTTTAGCATAAGTGATTTTAGTGTCGGTGATTTTTTCGTGGGCGATTTTATCGTGGATGATTTTATCGTGCGTGATTTTTTCATGGGTGTTTTTATCATGGGTGAATTTATCGAGTGAGATTTTATCGTGGGTGATTTTATCGTGGGTCATTTTATCGAGGGTGATTTTATCATGGGTGATTTTATCGAGTGTGATTTTATCGTGATTGAATTTATCGTGGTTGATTTTATCAAAGGAGTTTTTATCATGGGTGAATTTATCGAGTGCGATTTTATTGTGGGTGATTTTATCATAGGTGATTTTATCATTGGTGATTTTATCGAGGATGATTTTATCGTGGGTAATTTAATCGTTGTAGATTTTATCGTGGGTGATTTTATCATGGGTGAATTTATCTAGTGAGATCTTATCGTGGGTGATTTTATCATAGGTGATTTTATCGTTGGTGATTTTATCGAGGATGATTTTATCGTGGGTAATTTAATCGTTGTTGATTTTATCGTGGGTGATTTTACCGTAGGTGATTTTAGTGTCGGTGATTTTGTCGTTGCTTAGTTTATCGTGGGTGATTTTATCGTAGGTAATTTTATCGTTGGTGATTTTATTGTGGGTGATTTTATCGTTGATGATTTTATCGTGGGTGCTTGATAGAGAAGATTTTTCAGTCGCTTTTATTCTCTTTTCAAATATTGATTCCCCTTTAAAGTGTAGTATAGGAAACCAAGAGATGAATCCAAGGAGTAGTGAAATTGAGATAGGCAGTAATTGAATCAGAAGGATGGGGAATTAAAACGATTGAGATGAATGATATTTAATTTTATGATTTTATGTGACTGGAATGTTATGATAGATGGATGCAGTGATGTAGGAAGGAGTTCTAATGCATGAAATGGGGACTGTATTGATATGTGAATGCAGGTGAATGCAATGATTAGTATAGGTATGCTTTTGTTTTGTTTTTAATGAAAGAAGCGAGGGAATGTGTTGTAGAATGATAAAATTGGAATGAATTCAGTAAATGAACTATGCTGAAATGATTATCATCATCTAATCTAATTTTATTTGCAAAATCGAAACGTATCTATGCTAGGATGTAAGTGCAAAAGCTAATATGAACTAATCAGAACCAATTTCGAAACCTAGAAAAATGACAAAAACAAGAACAACTACCCAGAAATTGACCAAAACAAGAACAGTGTTGTAATGAACAAATGCGAATTGAAATATGTTTGTTTTATTTATTCTTTTCAGAACTACAATGTAACTATTGAACTGGAAAGAACTTGAACTATTAAATCGAATCTAACAATCACAGAAAACACTAAATGATCAAATCGTGAACAGTGATCAATCAAGAGTGCTCGAAGTTCTTTAGAATGCACAACAAGAGTGATCGCGATTAACCATTATCTTAAAAGACATTTAAGTGTTGTGGATCCTCAAGAAAATGCCAAGAAACCTCTTAGAATTGATTACGAATTCACAAACTAATCAAGCACGAGAAAAAAAAAAACGATTTTAACTATTCGGAACCATTAAACAATGCGTAACAACAAAGAACAATTAACTGCGAATTCGAAATGCAAACTGTAAATTGCTAAACTAACTTCTGAAATGTAAACGCTACTACAATCAAACGCAAACTAAGAATCTAAGAGAAAAGGCCTCAGAACAGAAAGAATAAGGAGAATTTGTATTTTTATTTCACTGAAACATGCTGAGAAAATGTAAGAGCGAAAATTGAAACTGGAAAAACTAACTTGTGCACGAGAGAGAATTGCATTGAAAGTACTCTAAGCTTCTGAATCTGAATGCCAAATCTATCTTATTACAAAGCATAATTAGCTATTTATAATACAAAGTCATTGTATTCACTGCATGGGCCCATGGTTTAACTTGAGATAGCCTAGCACTTGAGAGAAACTTCTCAGCATTGTAGCTTTCCGTAGCTTCACTTTGAACACGTGGTAAAATTCCTATTCTACTTTGTTTTGCGCGATTTTTGTTTTGCTAGAAAGGTACACGAGTCTTCTTTCAATTAAGATTAACTTCATGATTTTTGGTTTCCAGACGAACTTACTGGACTTCATTTGCTGAGGTAGGTTTTTCGTGTTTTACAGTGAGCTTCAGCTGCTATCGAACCCACTTGTTTAGTTTGCCAAAAATCCAATTCTGGTCCAAATTATTTCATTCAAAATCCATATTGAAGCCCAAGAAGTCTATTTTCGTTTGGTTCAGATTTTGTGATTTTAGGAGCTTTGTAGCGTCCTAGAGGTCTGAATCTTTGAGGTTGACTTTTCTGAGTTTATGAACTACAGTTGACTTGTCTTATATTGGCTAGAAAAAATCCGATTCTTCATCAATTTGTTTGATTCTAGCTCCTATGTAAAGATATGTGTTTCTATTTTAATCTGCATCAACAATCATGATTTTAGAGGCATTGTGGAAAAAGATATGGATGAAATAAGTGATGAACATCGTGCCCGAAATACATGACTTCATAGTGCTTGATACTGTTTTTAAGAGAAACTTTTCTTAAGCTTCAAAATTCCTATTTAATACATTTTGTGAATAATTTAGCTATTCTTATTAATTTAATCTTTCTTAAATACCATTATGGCTCACATGAAATATTTAAAAATAAGGCTTTATCAAAATACCCCACACTTTAGATATTTGCACTCCTAGGCAAAGACAGTAATATAATTAGAACTTTTGTAGTCTAAAAAAGATCAGCCATGTGTAAGGTCTATTTTAATCAGTAAAAACGTAAATAAAATTCATAAACACTTTTCTCATAACTCAAGCACGGTTCATCCTCCACTGATTTTTCGAGATTCTTCACATGATCATGTGTTTCGCTCGTCACTCTTTGTGTTTGTGGGTACTGTTTTCTCTCCATATTCCTATTTTACAAAGCCACTCCATAGGCTTGAAGGTGTTCTAATTTCGAATCGTTTAAATATAATGCATCCACATAATCTTGAGGTCTTTTAATGGCTTGTAACGAGGCTGAGGTCTTGTATTTTTAAAGGTATGGATTATAAGGGAATGCTGAGGTTTTTAAATAAATAGAACTTTGGAGAGGTAACTTGATTCCGCTGGTGACTTCTGTGTGTGGGGAGTTTCTGTGACTTCTTTTCTTTACCACTTTTATTTTTTTGTAGTACAGCCCTTTTTGTTGCTGCTTTTTATTGCCATTTGGTTTTGTTTTTCCAAGCTTGATCTGCTCGCTGATTTTCTTCTTTTTGTCACTGATTTTTCACTCTTTTGCAAAATAAATACCCCACACTTGAGCCTTTGCTCAAGTCACAGTTCAGAACTATTTTCTTTTCTCACCAAAGTTCAAGGTTTCATTGGTTTTTCGGCATTGGCTTGTATTGTTCGGGTTATAAACAAAAAAAGGGAAATACAGCTCAAAGGGGTGACTAGTGATTTAAATTATGAATGGGTTGGCTTTATTTGGCTAGTAGCTTAAGACAATCATGGCCTCGTTCATTTTCATGGGATGCATTAATTCAAAACAATCTACTCACAGAACAGAATCAAGTTCTAGAATAACTATGTAAATGGAATTATACACACAGCAAGCGAATATGGCTCAAGATCTCACATAGGTTGAAATTATCTCTAATCAGTTTCCAATGTTCCTTATGCTTTAAATTATGAGAGCAACTTTGAATTCCTGATTTGCTTTATACAGATTAAATAGGCAAACTCATGGGTTTTCTTAAAATCTGCATTTCATCAGTATAAGAAATATATAAAAAAAAATCTTTTTACATTACTATCTTCATGATTCAAAAGCAATGGCATATAACTGAGACAATATTTATTATTTTAGATATTAATTTGCAAGAAAATCCCCCCTAAATACCCCACACTTGAGGAATACATTGTCCTCAATGTGAATTAAGAGTGGAATGAGAAGGAATCGTACTTTGATGTGGATAATTAAGAGGAATGTTGCACAGGCGGGTCAGTTAAATAAATATTATGCTTGAAGGCAGTATCCAGAGGTTGGTTCTCGTAAAATATTTTAAGCTGGTGCCCATTAACTTTAAAAAATTTTCCAATTTTAGCATCACTGATTTCGACAGCACCATGTGGGAATATATTAACAATGATATAAGAGCCTGTCCATTTGGATCTCAGTTTGCCAGAGAAAAGTTTAAATTTAGAATTGAAGAGGAGTACGTTCTGGCCTATTTCGAAGTGTTTCCTGCTGATGTGTGCATCATGAAACTGTTTTACCTTTTCTTTATAAATCCTTGAGTTCTCATAAACTTGTTGGCAGATTTCCTCCAGCTCTTGTAGCTCTAATTTATGTTGTTGTCTAGTTTCATCTAGAGATAAATTACATGCTTTGATGGCCCAGTAGGATCGATGCTGGATTTCGACAGGAAGGTGGCAAGCTTTGCCATAAACAATTTTGAAGGGAGACATGCCAAGAGGTGTTCGATATGTTGTTCATTGCGCCCACAAAGCATCCTCGAGTTGTGAACTCCAGTCCTTTCGGTTTGGTTGCACTAGTTTCTGCAATAGATGTTTAACCTCTCTGTTGAAGACTTTAGTTTGGCCATTCGTCTGTGGATGGTAGGTTGTAGAGATCTTGTGTGTTACACCATATTTTAAGAATAAGGCAGCCATGGTTCTGTTGCAAAAATGGCTGCCTTGATCACTGATGATTGCCTTTTGAACTTCGAATTTGCAAAATATGTTAGTCTTTATAAAATTAGAGACAACTTTAGAGTCGTTAGTTCGAGTGGCCTTAGCTTCTACCCATCGAGAAACATATTCTACAGCTAAGATAATATATGAAAATCCATTGGATACTGGGAAAGGTCCCATAAAATCAATCCCCCATGTGTCAAAAATCTCACACACAACTAGAGGTTGCTGTGGCATTTCATTGCGTTTGGTGATGGCATTCCCAGCTCGCTGGCATGGTTCACAGGTGGTAACAAATTGATGAGCGTCTTTGAATATTGCGGGCCAGTAAAAACCACACTCCAGGATTCACATGGCAGTTCTCTTGGAACCCAAATGACCTCCAACGGGTGAGTTGTGGCACAATTCCAGGATCTGCTGGCTATCTTCGTGTGTGACACATCTGCAAATGATCTGGTCGCTGCAAAACTTCCATAAATATGGATCTTCCCACACATAATGTTTAGAGTGTACTTTGAGCTTGTTAATATAATTTTTATTTGCATTAACAGGTAATATTGAAGCAGCTAAATAATAGCAATGTCAGCGAACCAAGGCGCTGTATTCATGACACACAATTGTTCATCAGGAAAATTATCATTGATTTCCAAGGCTGGTGCATCAGTTCTGATTCTGCTCAAATGATCCGCGACTTGATTGCACAGCCCAGCTCTATCACGAATCTCAACATCAAATTCTTGTAATAATAAAATCCATCTAATCAAACGTGGTTTAGTGTCTTGTTTTTTCAATAAATATTTAATGGCAGCATGATCAGTGAATATAATTATTTGGGTTCCTATCAAATATGATCTAAATTTATCCAAAGCAAACACAATAGCCAACAATTCTTTTTCTGTGGTTGTGTAATTTAATTGTGCTGGGTCAAGTGTTCTGGAAGCATAGGCAATGACATGGGATAATTTATTTTTACTTTGAGAAAGAATAGCTCCCAGCGCATAATTAGAAGCATCACACATTAATTCAAATGAAGAATTCCAGTCAGGAGGTTGCATCACAGGTGCAGTGATTAATTTAGCTTTTAAAGTGTCAAACGCAGCTTTACATTGATCATTAAAATTAAATTGTACCTCCTTCTGCAATAACTTAGACAATGGTGCTGCTATCTTGCTGAAATCCTGAATGAATCTTCGATAGAACCCTGCGTGGCCTAGGAATGATCTGACTTCTTTGACTGAACTTGGATAATTTAAAGTGGAAATGACTTCCACTTTAGTTTTATCTACTGCAATGCCTTTTTCAGAGATTAAATGACCAAGAAATATGCCTTCCCGGACCATGAAATGACATTTTTCAAAATTAAGTACTAAATTATTTTGAACACATCTCTACAATACCTTGGCCAAATTATTTAAGCACGAGTCATAAGTTAGACCAAAAATAGTGAAGTCATCCATGTAGACTTCCATGCAATCTTCGATTAAATCACTGAATATGCTTACCATACATCTTTGGAAAGTGGCTGGTGCATTACATAGTCCAAAGGGCATTCTTGAATATGCAAACGTGCCAAATGGACATGTAAACGTGGTTTTGTGCTGGTCTTCTAGAGCAATGTGGATTTGCATGTAGCCTGAAAAACCATCCAAGAAACAGTAGTGGGACTGACCTATAAGTCTTTCCAGCATTTGATCGATGAAGGGTAGAGGGAAGTGGTCCTTTCGGGTTGCTTGATTGAGTCTTCTGTAGTCAATACAAACTCGCCATTTATTGACCACTCGTGCCTACAACAATTCCTTGTTCTTGGTTTCTATCATAGTTGTCCCAGATTTCTTTGGTACTACTTGCACTGGAGAGACCCAGTCGCTGTCTGAGATGGGATATATGATGCTTGCTTTCAATAATTTAGTCACCTCCTTTTTAACTTCTTCTACTATTATTGGATTGACCCTGCGTTGTGGTTGCCTCACTGCTTTATAGTTAGCTTCCAATAGAATTCGATGCATGCAGATTGAAGGGCTGATCCTTGGGATATCTTCTAGACTCCAGCCAATTGCTTTCTCATGAGTCTTCAATACTTTAATTAATTCAGTTTCCTGCACAAGGGTTAGATTACTAGAAATAATTATAGGTTTGGATTTATTCTTACCTAAAAAGGAGTATTTCAGGTGTGCAGGCAAGGGCTTTAGTTCAGACTCACTGCCTTGCTGTTGTGCCTTTATTTCTTCTTGATTTTCGTTGGTACCTGCAGAATCCACATTATTGATAGTGTGTGCTTTGGATTTAATGTTCAGATTCGCACACTGGCCATCATGGCCGAAAACAACATGTAGTTCTTCTAAATCAATGTCTAAATAGTCATCTACTCCTACACAGTTCATAGCAAAAAGAGAATGATCATATACTACAGAATTACTCTTTATCAGGTACTTCATGGCTGCAAATATATTAAAGGTATTCTTCTCTTCCCTGAATTCCATTGTGAGCATCCCAGCGTGCACGTCAATCTTTGTTTTAGCTGTCATGAGGAAGGGTCTGCCTAGTATCAAAGTGGCTTGGCTGGTCCTGGCATCACCTTCTGTGTCAATGATGTAAAAGTCAGCTTGGAAGATCAGTTTATTTACTTTGACCAAGACATCTTCGAGTAGACCAATGGGTTGGATTGTAGTCTTGTTGGCCAGCTGGATTATTACTTCTGTGGGTTTCAAGTTCTCCAGTTGCAGCATGTTGTAGAGAGCAATGGGCATTACATTAATTGAGGCACCAAGATTGATTAAAGCGTTCCCGAATGTGAGTTCTCCTATGGTGCAGGGAATGGAAAAGGAACCTGGGTCATTGCATTTCTGGGGCAGTGACAGTTTGGATAGAGTAGAAACATCTTCAGTGTTTGCTCCTCTTAGCCTCCTTTTATACGTGCAAAGCTCCTTGAGAAACTTGGCATACTTTGTCACTTGTTTGACTGCTTCCAAAAGAGGAATATTAATCTCCACCTTTTTTAACATTTCCAGTAGCTCAAGATCTACTTCCCTCTTCCTAATTTGCAAGCCTCTTGAAGGGAATGGGGCTGACTGTGTTGGCTGGCGCTTATCCTCTTCTGGTTTAGTTGGTGCCACTTTTGCTGTATTGTCTTTAGGAGGTACCTTTGCTGCCTCAGTTTTGCTTTGAACTTCCTTTCCACTCGTTAAAGTGATGGCATTTAAATCTCCCCTCGGGTTGATCACTGGTTGTGATGGGAGATTGTTTGACTGCTGCTGTTTTAAAATGTTTAATTCTGTGGAGTGGTGGCCAATTTGTGTTTTCATATCATTCATGCCTGCTGAAATATTTTCCCACAGCTTGTTCATGTCCAGCACGGTTAGTTGAGGCACCACTGGCTGTTGCAGTGGCTGCTCATGTTGATGCTGCTGGTTCTTAAACAAATTGTATCTTGGCTATTGGAAGTTTTGGTGTTGTTGCTGCTGGTGATAATCATTGGTGGAATGTTGCTGATAATTGGCTTGGTGCTGGTGGAAGGGTTGATGAGGTCTAAACTGTGATGTGTTCGAGTTGTGCTGACCTCCATTGGGTCCATATCTCAAATTCGGGTGATTCCTCCAGCCAGAGTTATAAGTAGGAGAATAAGGGTCATACCTATGCTGGTTCGCATGCACTGGAGGTGGTTCAGGTCTTGAGAATGATGATTGCCTAGGGTACATGACTGTTGTTGTTTTGTATGGACTTGATTCTTGAAGTTGGGGACAAAGATCTGTATGATGGTCTGCGGCACAAATTCTACAAGATGTAGGTGTGTTGTTCATGGTGTTTGAATGCTGAGTGAAGGCCAATTGTCTTACCAACGAAGTCAACTCAGTGAGCTTATTTTCTAGCCTGGAATTATCCTGAGCTGATGCACTTGCTGGCCAACTTCATGAACGCTTCTGGTTTGTTGTCTGGAGTGAAATTGTTGTGAGTTTTCAGCCATATTTGAAATAAGATAGCGAGCTGCAATTGGTGTCTTGCCCATGAGTGCTGCCCCACTAGCAGCATCGATCATACTTCGATCCATGGCTGTCAATCCCTCATAGAAATATTGAATCAGCAGTTGTTCATTGATTTGGTGATTGGGACAGGTGGCACACAACTTGTTGAACCTTTCCTAATACTCAAACAGTGATTCGCCTTGCAGTTGCCTGATGCCACTGATTTCTTTTCGAATTGCTGCTCTTCTTAAGGCTAGAAAAATTTTTTCCAAGAATTTTCTTTTCATCTCGGGCTAGGTATTAATTGGTGAAGGCTGGAAGTACAACCAATCTTTGGTTGTGTCACACAGAGAAAAGGGAAACGCCTTCATCTTAACATAGTCTTCAGGCACCTCAGCAGGTCGCATGGTGGAGTAGACCACATGGAATTCCATGAGATGCTTATGTGGATCCTCCCCAGCCAGGCCATGAAACTTTGGCAGTAGGTGAATCAAGCCTGATTTGAGTTCGTAGCTGGCCATTCCTTCTTGGGGCACCGGCGCCAATTTGATAGAGAAGATTTTTCAGTCGCTTTTATTCTCTTTTCAAATATTGATTCCCCTTTAAAGTGTAGTATAGGAAACCAAGAGATGAATCCAAGGAGTAGTGAAATTGAGATAGACAGTAATTGAATCAAAAGGATGGGGAATTAAAACGATTGAGATGAATGATATTTAATTTTATGATTTTATGTGACTGGAATGTTATGATGGATGGATGCAGTGATGTAGGAAGGAGTTCTAATGCATGAAATGGGGACTGTATTGATATGCGAATGCAGGCGAATGCAGTGATCAGTATAGGTATGCTTTTGTTTTGTTTTTAATGAAAGAAGCGGGGGAATGTGTTGCAGAATGATAAAATTGGAATGAATTCAGTAAATGAACTATGCTGAAATGATTATCATCATCTAATCTAATTTTATTTTCAAAATCAAAACATATCTATGCTAGGATGTAAGTGCAAAAGCTAATATGAACTAATCAGAACCAATTTCGAAACCCAAAAAAATGACTAAAACAAGAACAGCTACCCAGAAATTGACCAAAAGAAGAACAATGTCGTAATGAACAAATGCGAATTGAAATCTGTTTGTTTTGTTTATTCTTTTCGGAACTACAATGTAACTATTGAACTGGAAAGAACTTGAACTATTAAATCGAATCTAACAATCACAGAAAACACTAAATGATCAACTCGTGAACAGTGATCAATCAAGAGTGCTGGAAGTTCTTTAGAATGCACAACAAGAGTGATCGCGATTAACCATTCTCTTAAAAGACATTTAAGTGTTGTGGATCCTCAAGAAAATGCCAAGAAACCTCTTAGAATTGATTACGAATTCACAAACTAATCAAGCACGAGACAAAAAAAAAACGATTTTAACTATTCGGAACCATTAAACGATGCGTAACAACAAAGAACAATCAACCACAAATTCGAAATGCAAACCGTAAATTGCTAAACTAACTTCTGAAATGTATATGCTACTACAATCAAACGCAAACTAAGAATCTAAGAGAAAAGGCCTTAGAATAGAAAGAACAAGGAGAATTTGTATTTTTATTTCACTGAAACATGCTAAGAAAATGTAAGAGCGAAAACTGTATCTGGAAAAACTAACTTGTGCGCGAGAGAGAATTGCATTGAAATTACTCTAAGCTTCTGAATCTGAATGCCAAATCTATCTTATTGCAAAGCACAATTAGCTATTTATAATACAAAGTCATTGTATTCACTGCACGGGCCCATGGTTTAACTTGAGATAGCCCAGCACTTGAGAGAAACTTCTCAGCATTGTAGCTTACTATAGCTTCACTTTGAACACGTGGTAAAAATTCCTATTCTACTTTGTTTTGCGCGATTTTTGTTTTGCTAGAAAGGTACACGAGTCTTCTTTCAATTAAGATTAACTTCATGATTTTTGGTTTCCAGACAAACTTACTGGACTTCATTTACTAAGGTAGGTTTTTCGTGTTTTCCAGTGAGCTTTAGCTGCTATCGAACCCACGTGTTTTCGTGTTTTCCAGCTCCTATGCAAAGATGCGTGTTTCTATTTTAATCTGCATCAAAAATCATGATTTTAGAGGCATTGTGGAAAAAGATATGGATGAAATAAGTGATGAACATCGTGCCCGAAATACATGACTTCATAGTGCTTGATACTGTTTTTAAGAGAAACTTTTCTTAAGCTTCAAAATCCTTCTTAATATATTTTTGTGAATAATTTAGCTATTCTTATTAATATAATCTTTCTTAAATACCAATATGGCTCACATGAAATATTTTAAAATAAGGCTTTATCAGTGCTTTTATCGTGACTGATTTTACCGTGGGTGATTTTATCTTGGGTGATTTCATCATTGGTGATTTTATCGTGGGTAATTTTATTGTCCGTAATTTTATCGAGGGTGATTTTATCGTGAGTGAGGTTATCGAGGTTTATTTTATCATGGGTGATTTTATCTAGAGGGAGTTTATCGTGGGTGATTTTATCGTGGGTGATTTATCGTGTGTGATTTTATTGTGGGTGGTTTTATCAAGGGTGATTTTATTGGGGGTGATTTTATCATGAGTGATTTGAGCAGGTGCGATTTTATCGTGGGTGATTTTCTCGGGGGTGATTTTATTAAGGGTGATGTTATCCGGGATGATTTTATCGTGGATGATTTGATCATGGGTGATTTTATCGAGGGTGATTTTATAGTGCCTGAATTTATCAAGGGTGATTTTATCGAAGGTGATTTTTTCATCAGTGATTTTATCATGGGTGATTTTAATGGGGGTGATTTTATCGGGGGTGATTTTATCATGGATGATTTTATTGTGGGTGATATTATCGAGGTTTATTTTATCATGGGTGATTTTATCTAGGGTGATTTTATCGTGGGTGATTTTATTGTGGGTGATTTTGTCGTGTGTGATTTTATCGATGGTGGTTTTATCTTGGGTGATTTTATCGTGGGTGATTTTATTGGGGGAAATTTTATCATTGATGATTTTATCAATGGTGATTTTAGCGGGTACAATTTTATCGTGGGTGATTTTATCATGGGTGAGTTTATCATGGGTGATTTTATGGTGGATGATTTTATCAACGGAAACTTTATCACGGGTGATTTTATCGTGAATGATTTTAGTGTGAGTGATTTTAACGTGTGTTATTTGAACGAAGGTGACCTTATCATAGGTGATTTTAACGAGAGTGATTTTATCATGGGTGATTTTATCGAGGGTGATTTTATCGTGGGTGATTTTATCTTGGGTGATTTTAAGATTTTAGGGGGTCTGATTTTACTGTGGGTGATTTTATCAAGGGTTATTTTATCAACGATAATTTTATCATTGGTGATTTTATCATCGATAATTTTATTGTGGGTGATTTTATCATGGGTGATTTTGTCGAAGGTGATTTTGTCGAGGGTGATTTTATCATAGGTGATTTTATTGAGGGTGATTTTATCAAGGGTGGTTTTATCGCAGGTTATTTTATCGTGGGTAATTTTATAGCGGGTGATTTTATCAAGGGTGATTTTCTCGAAGGTGGTTTTATCGTGGGTGATTTTATTGAGTGATTTTATCATGTGTGATTTTATCTAGGTGATTTTATCATGCCTTATTTTATCGTGGGTGATTTTATTGAAGGTGAGTTTATCATGAATGATTTTATTGTGGGTGATTTTCATGTATGTGATTTTATCGTGGGTAATTTTATCCGGTGGTTTTATCGTGGGTGATTTTATCATGAGTGATTTTACCGTATGCAATTTTATCGTAGTTGATTTTATTGGGGGTGTTTTTATCAAGGGTGATTTTATCGTGCGTGATTTTATTAGGGGTGGTTTTATGGAGGATGATTTTATTATGGGTGGTTTTATGGAGGATGATTTTATTATGGGTGATTCTATCGAGGGTTATCGTGGATGATTTTATTGAGCATGATTTTATCGAGCATGATTTAATCATGCGTGATTTTATCATGCGTGATTTTTTCGTGGACGATTTTATCGTGGGTGATTTTATCATGGGTTATTTTATCATGGGTGATTTTATCGTGAATGATTTTAGTGTCGGTGATTTTATCATGGGTGATTTATAGTGGTTGATTTTATCGAGGGTGATTTTATCATGGGTGATTTTATCGTGAGTGATTTTACCGGATGCGATTTTTTCGAAGTTGATTTTATTGGGGGTGTTTTTATCAAGGGTGATTTTATCGTGTGTGATTTTATTGGGGGTGATTTTATGGAGGATGATTTTTTTACGGGTGATTCTATCGAGGGTGATTTTATCGTGGATTTTATCGAGCATGATTTTATCATGCGTGATTTTGTCGTGGACGATTTTATCGTGCGTGATTTTATCATGGGTGATTTTAGTGTCAGTGATTTTATCGTGGGTGATTTATAGTGGTTGATTTGATTGAGGGTGATTTTATCATGGGTGATTTTAGTGTGGGTGAGTTTATCGTGGGTGATTTTATCGTGGGTGATTTTGTCAATGGTGATTTTATCGTTGCTGATTTTATCACGGGTGATTTTGGTTGGTGTGATATTATCGTGAGTGATTTTATCTAGGGGATTTTATCATGGATGATCATGGGTGATTTTATCGTGGGTTATTTTATTGTAAGAGCCCAATTTTGAGTAAATCCTAAGCCCAATTACTTAGAAAGAAAGAGATTATAAATAGTCTATTTAACCCTAATCCTCCTATTTTTCACTCTTGTTTTTAGAAAACTCTAATTTTTCCTTCTCTCAAATTTCTCTCAATTGTTTCAAAGAATTATCCTTCAATTCTTATCTCTTTTAAAATCCGAGAACTCTAGAGGAAAGAGCATGAAGAGTATATTAACTATATCCGAATAGAATTTCGTTTTGAGATGCTTTAAAGTAAATGGAAGTTAATTAAACAAAATTATTCATGATTTATTGGATTATTATGTGTGTTTTTGTGTTATTATGTGAGATTTATGAAAACTATATTGATTATTATATTTGAAAGTGTGATTTGGGTTTCGCTCTAAGATTGAGATCCTATTTTGACTTGATTTTATTTAGAATTTCAAAAAGTGTTCTGCATGAAAGTTGTAGGCCTAGATGTTATCTAACTCCTGGCTTTTATTTCACCTAAAAAGGATATGTATAACTCAAGATACAATTTTTTTTCGTAATTAAAGGTCGAGCTGTTTGGAAAATTATTCGCTTTGAAATTACGAACCCCTTTTGGGATGTTTTGGTTACGAATTTGGAAAAGTTTTCTTTATAAAAGTTTTAACCTTAGATGTTAGCTAATCAATGGCTTTTATCTCACATAAAAATAATGTGTAAAAAATAAGATATGAATTTTTGAGTGATTAAAGGTCATGTTGTGAGGATGAACGAAACGTTTTCGAAGTATTTTTACTTGAGCGAAAGTTTATTAATTTTGGTTGATCATTCATCTTTTAATTTGTATTAAAAGAGTGTATATATGTGAAATGTGATAAAATGTTATAAGATATTTGTTGTATAATTAAACTATTTAGTTATGTGATGTGTGATTTGGTGATGTAATGTGATTGGAATTGGATTGTGAAATGAGATTGATGATGTGATGTGGTGGATTATGTTTGTGATTTGTGACTTAGGTCACAAGGAATTGTGATGGCAAAGGTGCCAAGGAATTTGTGATGGCAGGGAGCCAACATAAATAATAAAGACATTGATTGATGTTAATGAGATTGGTTTGATATGTTGTATAATTCTTGGATTGGTTGTGTGTTTTTGTGTGTAAGCCAGATAGTTACCACGGGGTACTATTTGGTATAGCTTTAGTGTACATATGAAAATCTAGAGATATCAGATGGGGTATCTAGACTTCTAATGGTATTCTAGTCACGTAGACAGGAGTAACATGTGGTGAGAGGTCGATGGAGACTTCTACTGCACTTATCACTAGGTGGATTGAGCCATTAGTTCTTTGATATGTGTATGTAGGGGTTACCCTGGCGTGCTAGTACCAGAAAAAGGGAATAGGCAGGAAAATCTGGAGGTGAAAAAGACTATTAGGGTTAGTCTAGGGCCCGGTAGCCAAGGAAACATGTTCAGGTGCTAGCCTTAGAGGTCAAGAGTTTCATATAATTTTCTGGAAGAGTCTGTCTAGAATATTAGGTGTTGTGAATGACTGAGTGTGATGAATGTGTGTTATTGAGAATGACTATGATGGTTTGAATATTTGAATATATTTTTTAGATAAATGATTGTGAGGATGAAATTATGAATGATATATATTTTGATTTGTTTTGTTTACATTAGCTTACCCTTTCTATTTGTGTTTGTGGTTTTGTTGATATTGTGATGATCGTGTCTTGACAAGGGAGCAGATAGCAATGCAGGTGAAAGCTAAAACAAAGTTTCGAGTTTTGCCTAAAGGAGAATTAATTTTATGTTGATGAATAATTGTACGAAACTTTTGCAAAGACTTTATTTTTAAGTGAAATTTTATGTATTCAGACATTTCATGTTATATGATGTTTTGGAAATTATTAATAATGTATTGGTAGATTTTTATTCCATTATAATAGCAAAATAGATATATTTTTGAAAGCCTACAAAAGTAGAAGATGACAAAGACAAAAGAACTAAGCACAAGACAACAGTAACAACAATCACATTCATATACAAGCTGTTAGAAAGTTTAGAGAGAAAGTCTTGAGAAGATTCTGAGTTAAGCTAGTGCTACAGTTTGATATCTACACTCCAGGTGATATTGTTTTTGTGTTTATCCTCTAAGGCTGTTCAGAGGAGGTGTTTGTCATTTCTTTTGTGATTCAAGGAAGGTGTGGCAATCTCTTGTGGGTTACAAGAGATAGTGAGACTCAATCTTTAGTTTTTCTATTTTGCATGTTTCACTTGTATTAGTGATTGTAAAACTCTGAATAATTAAAGATAGTGAGAGTGTGTGATCATCTCAAGTTGAGGTGATTGGGAACTGGATGTAAGGTTAAGGATTTAACCCGAACCAGTATAAATCTCTGGTGTTATCTTTCTCTTTCCTTTATCTTTTATTTTTCTGTTGCATATTCTATAATTTCTGCTTGACTAAATAAATCAAAAGGGATAATATAAAAGAAAGTGATTAAAGTTTTTTTTTTATTTTTATTACATCAATTCACCCCCCCCTCTTGATGCCACTTGATAACAATTTTATAGTGAGTGATTTTATCGTGGGTGATTTTATCGAGGGTGATTTTATCATGGTTGATTTTACCGTGGGCGATTTTATCATGAGTGATTTTATCGTGGGCGATTTTATCGAGGGTGATTTTATCGTGGGCGATTTTATCGAGGGTGATTTTATCATAGGTGATTTTATCGTGGGTGATTTTCTCAAGGGTGATTTTATCATGGGTGATTTTATTAAGGATGATTTTATCGTGGGTGATTCTGTCGAGGGTGAATTTATCATTGATAATTTTATCAAGGATAATTTTATCGAGGGTAATTTTATCGAGGGTGATTTAATCATAGGTGATTTTATCGAGTGTGAGTTTATTGTGGGTGATTTTATGTGGGATTTTATCGTTGGTGATTCTATTAAGGGTGATTTTATCGTGGGTGATTTTATTATTGGTGATTTTATTGAGGGTGATTTTATTTTGGGTAATTTTATAGTGGGTGATTTTATCGTCGGTGATTTTATCAAGGGTGATTTTATCATGGGGGACTTTATCATGAGTGATTCTATCGACAGTGATTTTATCGTGGATGAATTTATCAAGGATGATTTTATCGTAGGTGATTTTGTTGAGGGTGATTTTATCAAGAGTGATTTTGTCGTAGGAGATTTTAGCATGGGTGATTTTATCATAGGTGATTTTATCGTTGGTGATTTTATCTAGAGCGATTTTATCACGAGTGATTTTCTCCATAGTGATTTTATCTAGGGTGATTTTATCACGGGTGATTTTATAGTAGGTGATTTTAGTGTGGGTTATTCTATAGTGGGTGATTTTATCATGGGTGATTTTATCGTTCCTAGTTTTATCGTGGATGATTTTAACAAGAATGATTTTATCAATTGTTATTTTATCAAGAGTGATTTTATCAATGGTGAATTTATCGTTAAGATTTTCAAAATGTTATTAATTATATGTTTTTCTTAAATTTTATTATTTAAGTAGGTTTATATAGTCCATTTCTTCTTCTTCTTCTTCTTCATTTCTTTCCCTTATTTCCTTTTTTTCTTGTCTCCGTCTTTTCTTCTTCCTTTTCTTCTCGTATAAATAAAATAATTTAATTATTTATTTTACTTAATTAAAATATTTAATTAATTGAATAAAAGAAAATTAAATAACCACACAAATAATGTTAAATTACTCAATAAATATAATAAAAATTATAATTTTAATGCTAATAGTAAATTAAATTTAATGTTTAGAAACTCAATCTAATATAAATGAATAAGAATTATTATTTTTAGTTTATATAATTTTTAATGTTTAATAGAAATTTTAGTTAGAATAACTATTGTCACTATTAATAATTTATGAAAATAATATTATTATTTTAATATCATAACTATACCATAATAAATTAATTATTATTTTAATATTTAAAATTAGTAATTATTATATTTTTTTTTATAATTATTAATATTTTTATGTAGGCGCTGCACCTTGTTGGGTAGTTTCTTGTTGTATAGGAAAATCTCCATTAGAAGAAGCGGAAAAATAAAAGAAGAGGAAGAAGAAAAAACGGAGTATAAACTTACTTAAATAATAAAATTTCAAAAAAACATATAATTAATAATACTTTGAAAATCTTATAAAATTTTAAATTAAATATATTTTAATAAAAAGTGTACTATTTTATTTTTAAAATAAATAAAATAATTTAATTATATATTTTACTTATTTAAAATATTTAATTAATGAAATAAAAGAAAATTAAATAACTAGACAAAAAAATTAAACGAAATTGGTAAAGAAAATAATATTAAATTATTATATAAATATAATAAAAATTAAAATTTTAATATTAATAACAAATTAAAATTAATGTTTAAAAACTCAATTTAATATAAATGAATAAGAATTGTTTTTTTTAGTTTATATAATTTTTAATGTTTAATAGAAATTTTAGTTAGAATAATTATTGTCATTTTTAATAATTTATCAAAATAATATTATTATTTTAATAACATAAATATACCATAATAAAATAATTATTATTTTAATAATTAATAATAATTATTATTATATTTTATTTTTATAATTATTAACATTTTTAAGCAGGTGGTGCACCCTAGTAGATTGCTTCTTATCGTAAATAAAACCCTCTATGAGAAGAAGAAGAAGAGGAAAAAGGAAAGAAGAGGAAGAAAAAAAACGGAGTATAAACCTACTTAAATAGTAAAATATCAGAAAAACATATAATTAATAATACTCTGAAAATCATATAAAATTTTAAATTAAATATATTTTAATCATAAATGTACTATTTTATTTTTAAAATAAATAAAATAATTTAATAAATTAAAATATTTAATTAATTGAATAAAAGAAAATTAAATAACTAGACCATTGTTGTCAAGTGGCATCAAGAGGGGGGTGAATTGATGCAATAAAAAATTAAAACTTTAAACATTTTTCTTTCAAATTTTAACCCTCTTGATTTAATTAGTCTAGCAGATATTTTATAATGCGCAACAGAAAAAATAAAAGATAAGGGAAAGAGAGAGAAACACCAGAAATTTATATTGTTTCGGGTTAAATCCTTAACCCTACATCCAGTTCCCAATCACCTCAAACTGAGATTATCACACACTCTTATATCTTTATTAATCAGAATTTCACAACCACTAATACAAGTGAAACATGCAAAAAGAGAAAAATTAAAGATCAAACCTCACTATCTCTTGAAACCCACAAGAGATTACCACACATTGCTTGAGTCACACAAGGAATGAACCACCTTCCTTGAATCACACAAGGAATGAAAAACACCTCATCTGAACAGCCTCAAAGGATGAACATAATCAAAATAATATCACCTGGAAGTGAAGCTGTCAAACTGTAGCACCGGCTCTGCTTAGAGTTTCTCAAGATTTTTCTCAGAAAAATAATTGCACAGAAAATATTCTCTCTTTCAAAATATGAAATTTCGTGGCTCAAGATACTCAGAAAATGTGTGAAGCAGTGTAGAAGATGTGTCAAAGCAGTGTCAAAGTGTGTATCTTGAAAACCCTAGGTTTGCTTATTAAATAACCAAAAATTCCAAAAAATAAAATATTTTATTTAAATTTTAATTCGAAATCACATTTTTACTCTATTTAGAGACTCTCCAACGTTCAGAAAATAAAAATCAAGATACTCCTTTATTTACGGAGAATTTTGTGCAACGAATATTTTTCAAAAATCTTCGAACATAATCGATTACGTTATTGACATAATCGATTATGACAGTGCTTTGAACTTTAAAAAAAAAAGTAGCTAATCGATTACATAATCGATTATCACAATGATAAAATCTTTAATTCAAAAGCACCTAATCGATTATTCCAGAGAGAAATTCTTTTCAGTTTCAAAATATATAATCGATTACTTAATCAATTATTCCAGTGACAAAAGCTTTTCATTTTTCAAAATATATAATCAGTTACCTAATCAATTATTCAAGTGACAAATTCTTCTTTCAAAAATTTTCAGAACCATAATCGATTATGTTCTATATATAATTGATTATTACAATGCGAGTTTTAAAGTTTTTAGAAATAATTTTCTTGAGAAAAAAAAAACTTTGAGCTGAGTGATGACTACCTTTCAACATCAGTCACTCCTAACTATCAACTAAAGTATTCTTGTAAAACTTTGAGCTTCCAAGTTTAGTCTTCTTGAATTTCGTTTGATGTCCTGATTCTTGATTTTCTTGATCATTATTAAAACACTTGAATACTTGTGCAGAGTTGTGCAGTCTTCAAAGAGTGATAAAAATCTCCCCCTTTTTGATGATTATCAAGAAAAAATAAATGTACCTGTGTGTTAAGACTAATCCAAAACTTTCAACAGTATTAGTTAGCATATATAATTATTAAAGCTTCCCCTTCTTATTATATAATCCAACAGTCCAGAAAATAAGCATAAATCAACACATATAAGATAACACACATAATCAACACACATAAATAATTCTCCCCCTTTTTACTAGATCATAATTAAAAAGGACAATTAAGAAGCACACTAAGTCCACAATTGAATTTCACAATACAGAACTACCATCCATAATTCCTAATTCTCTTCTTAGCTCAAGAAATCTATATCTTGGTAATGGTTTAGTAAAAATATCAGCTAATTGATTCTTAGTATCTATATATTCAATTATGCAATCTCCTTTAATTATATGGTCTCTTATGAAATGGTGTCTAATTTCAATATGCTTTGTCCTAAAATGCATGATAGGATTTCTAGTAAGGTTTATGGCACTGGTACTATCACACTTCAAGGGTATGTGATCTAGAAAAATATTATAATCCTCTAATTGATGCTTCATCCACAAAATTTGTGCAGAACAACTACCTGTTGCTATATACTCAGCTTTTGTGGTGGATAGAGCTACACATGCTTGCTTCTTAGAGTGCCATGAAACTAAAGAACATCCTAATAAATGACATGTGCCACTAGTGCTTTTCTATCTATTTTACATCCTCCATAATATGAATCGGAATAACCTATTAGGCTAGAGAGTATCCTGAGGGGTACCATAGTCCAAAGTTCCTAGTCCCATTTAAATATTTAAGGATTCTTTTAATGGCAACTAGATGTGATTCTTTAGGGGATGACTGAAACCTAGCACACAGACAAACACTATGCATTATGTTTGGTCTACTAGCAGTAAGATAAAGTAAAGAACCAATCATACCTCTGTATTTGGTTTGATCAACCATTTTACCTTTTTCATCATGATCAAGATAACATGATGTAGCCATAGGAGTAGATGCTTCCTTAGAACTTTCAAGTTCAAACTTCTTCAGAATTTCTAAGCAATACTTGGATTGGGAGATGAAAATTCCTTCCTTTAGTTGTTTGATTTGCAGTCCAAGAAAGAAGGTTAGCTCCCCCATCATTGACATTTCAAATTCTCCCTGCATAAGCTTGACAAACTCTTGACAAAGATCATTATTAGTAGATCCAAAAATTATATCATCAACATATATTTGTACAACAATAATAGCTTTTGAGATTCCTTAATAAATAGAGTAGGATCCACTTTACCTCTTCTATAATTTTAACTTACCAAAAAATTACTAAGATTTTCATACCATGATCTTGGTGCTTGCTTGAGTCCATAGAGAGCTTTCTTCAGCTTATAAACATGATTGGGATATTGATAGTCTTCAAATCCAGGAGGTTGACAAACATAGACTTCTTCTTTTATGTATCTATTTAAGAAAGCACTCTTCACGTCCATTTGAAATAGCTTGAATTTCATTATAGAAGCATATGCAAGTAATATCCTTATTGCTTCAAGTCTTGCAACAGGGGCATAAGTCTCATCATAATCTATGCCTTCTTCTTGACTGTATCCTTTGGCTACAAGTGTTGCTTTATTCTTTGTAATGTTTTCATTCTCATCAAGCTTGTTTCTAAACACCCATTTTGCTCCAATAACTTGTAAGGAGTTTGTTCTTGGCACAAGATCCCATACTTCATTTCTTTTAAATTGATTAAGCTCTTCTTGCATGGCATTAACCCAATATTCATCCTTTAAGGCTTCATCGATGCTTTTTGGTTCAACTTGAGACACAAAAGCGACATTCAGCCAAAAATTGTTCATCTTGCTTCTTGTTGTTACTCTTTGATCAATGTTTCTTATAATCTTGTCCATTGATAATCCTCTTGGGGTTCTCCATTCTCTTTGAAGATCATCAACTATTTGATGTTCATTTATGGAAAGATCTTCTAGACTTCGAGTGAGGTCTTCTATGTTGCTTCCACTGGATGATTTTTGTATTGGATCTTCTTCCTGAGATTTTTCCACTGCTTCTTTCTCCTCTTTTGTATCTATCAATTTCTTTCTAGACTCAAGAGGGTTTTCCTCAAGGTCCAATTTCTCATCAAATGTTACATGTATGGATTCTTCTACATGCAATGTTCTCCTATTAAAAATTCTATATGCTTTGCTAGACAAAGAATAACCCAAGAATATGCCTTCATCAACATTTGAGTCAAATTTTCCAAGATTATCCTTTCCATTATTTAAAACATAACATTTACATCCAAAAATTTCAAATGAGAAATATTTGGTTTTCTTCCTTTAAATAATTCATAAGGAGTAATTTTCAAAATAGGTCTAATTAAAATTCTATTTAAAACATAACATGTTGTAGACACAGCATCAGCCCAAAAATATTTAGGAAGATTTTGTTCATTTAACATTGTCCTAGCAAGTTCTTCCAAAGATCTATTTTTCCTTTCCACTACTCCATTTTGTTGAGGTGTCCTAGGTGAAGAAAAATTATGTGAAATTCCTAACTCATCACAAAAGTTTTCAAAAGACTCATTTTGAAATTCCCCGCCATGATCACTTCTTAAAAATTTGATTTTTAACTCTTTCTCATTTTGAATAGCCTTGGCAAATTTTCTAAAAGTATCAAAAGCATTACTCTTGGATGATAAAAAGAATGTCCATGTATATCTAGAGTAGTCATCAACTATAACAAGAGCATAATAATTGCCACCAAGACTCCTAGTCCGTGAAGGACCAAATAAATCCATATGTAACATCTCTAAAGGTTTAGAAGTAGAAACAATGTTTTTACTTTTAAAAGAAACTTTAGTTTGTTTACCCTTTTGAAATGCTACACAAATTTTATCTTTCAAAAAATTTAATTTTGGTAAACCAATTACTAGCTCTTTAGTAATGAGCCTACTTAGATGATGCATATGTATGTGTGCAGCCCTTCTATGCCATAGCCAAGGATTCTCTTCCTTTGCTACCAGGCAAGGAATGTCTCTAGATGCAACATTAACAAGATCAATGACATATATATTATTTAATCTTGTACCTTTTAAAGCGACTTCATTTGAATCCTTTTGTAGTATATGACAGTAGCTTGATTCAAACACTATCTTCAATCCTTTATCACACAGTTGACTAATGCTCAAGAGATTGTGTTTTAATCCTTCTACTAGGAGGGCATCATGGATCACAAAACTCTCAGTTACACCTACGTCTCCAAAGCCAAGAATCTTTCCTTTGTTGTTGTCTCCATAGGTCACAAATCCTTGATTCTTCATTTTGAGATTTTGAAATTTACTTTTGTCTCCGGTCATGTGTCTTGAACATCCACTATCTAGGTACCATAGCATTTTTCTTTCCTTGGAAGTAATCTGCATCACAAACATATAGATTTAGGTCCCCTTTATTATTTTGGGTCCTTAGGGGTTAGTATACACATTCTCGGTTTTTCTAGCAATTAATTCTTGATCAAAAATACTAATCATAATGATAGAAGACATTAATTCTTTACTTGAACCCAAACAAATTTTCCAGAAGGAACACCTACGTGTTTTATTAAACATTTGTTTACCGTATGACCATGTTTCATGCAATAAAAACATTTTGTTCTAGAAAATGTAGGTTTATAGATTTTATTTTAAAAATTGTTCACAAAAGATTTTTGAAAATTTGTTTGTATAGATTCATTGATAAAAATAGTCTTTTGTTTTTCTAGACTTTCCTTAGGAATAAAACCAAGTCTAGTTTTACTAGAACTTTCTTTTTGAGAACTCAAAATTGTATCAAGATGCATACTTTATTTAGAAAATTTTGAAATTACTTTTTCAAGACTAGAAATTTTGTTTCCAAGAATTTCACAATTTTCACAAATTTTTGTTTTCGAAATTGTTTCTAATTTTTCTAAATAGTTTTCAAAGATTCTTTTTCTTTTTCTGCATCTTGTAATTTATTTTCCAAAATTTTAAAATTGTTTTTCAAAGTAGAATGTTTTTTAGATAAAACATCAAAGTTTTGAAAGAGTTCTTGAAATGCCTCATGTAAATCATCATAATAATCTGTAGATTTAGAATTACTTACTCTTGATGATGTTTCGAGATCTTCATTGGCCATCAAGCAAAGATTTGCCTCCTCTTCTTCTTTGCTTTCACTAGAGCTACTTTCTGAGCTGGTCGATGCGTTGTCTTCCCATGATATATATGCCTTCTTTTTCTTCTTAAAAATTTTCTTACCCTTCTTCTTTTTTTTTTCTTCTTTCTTTGCAAACGGGCACTCGGATTTAATGTGTCCCACTCTATTGCATCCGTAACACTTGAAGTTTGAAGAGGGATTGTCTTTCTCCTTCTTTTGATTTTGATTCTTTTTCTTGTTCTTCAAAAACTTGGAAAATTTTTTCACTAACAAAGAAAAATCATCATTAATATTCTCACCTTCTTTTTCATCATGAGATTGTTCTGTTTTGAATGCGAGAGTCTTCATGTTATAATTCTCCTCTCCATTCTTTAGTCTTTGAAGCTCAAGTTCATGCTCTCTAAGTTTTCCAAATAATGTAGCCATATCCATCTTGGTAAGATCTCTTGATTCTGTGATTGCTGTGACTTTTGGCTACCAATTTCTATCCAAGGATTTTAATATTTTCGTGTTGAGCTCTTCTTTGGCAAAGCTTCTTCCCAAGGCTTCTAAGTGATTTACTATGTGTGTAAATCATGTCTGAAAGTCTCCGATGCTTTCATTTGGTGCCATGGTCAAAAGTTCATATTCTTGTGTCAAGGAGTTTTTCCTTGCATGTTTGACTTCTTTTGTTCCTTCATGTGTGACTTCTAGTGTGTCCCACATTTCTTTGGCAGTTTTGCATCTCGAAATCCTGTAAAACTCATTCAAAGTTAGTGCAGAAACAATAGCATTTCTAGCCCTTACATCGTATTGTGCTCTCTTGTTCTCATCTGGCGTCCATTGTAGGAACTGTTTTGGTGTAGGTCCTTCAGCTAGCATTATCGTTGGTACGAACGGACCATTTTCTACTACATCCCACACTCCATAGTCAAAGGTTTGAAGAAAATTTTCCATTCTTGCTTTCCAGAATGGATAGTTGTCTCCTTCAAAGAGTGGTGGTCGGTTTATTGACGCTCCTTCCCTGTATATCTGATTCTGCATAGACATCTCAAAGATCTTTTAGAAATACCATATCAGCCTTGCTCTGATACCACTTGTTGTCAAGTGGCATCAAGAGGGGGGTGAATTGATACAATAAAAAATTAAAACTTTAAACTTTTTCCTTTCAAATTTTAACCCTCTTGATTTAATTAGTCTAGCAGATATTTTATAATGCGCAACGGAAAAAATAAAAGATAAGAGAAAGAGATAGAAACACCAGAAATTTATACTGGTTCGGGTTAAATCCTTAACCCTACATCCAGTTCCCAATCACCTCAAACTGAGATGATCACACACTCTTATATCTTTAATTAATCAGAATTTTACAACCACTAATACAAGTGAAACATGCAAAAATAGAAAAATTAAAGATCAAACGACACTATCTCGTGAAACCCACAAGAGATTACCCCACATTCCTTGAGTCACACAAGGAATGAACCACCTTCCTTGAATCACAGAAGATATGAAGAAACACCTCCTCTGAACAGCCTCAGAGGATGAACATAATCAAAATAATATCACCTGGAAGTGAAGCTGTCAAACTATAGTACCGGCTCTGCTTAGAGTTTCTCAAGATTTTTCTCAGAAAAATAATTGCACAGAAAATATTCTCTCTTTCAAAATATGAAATTTCGTGGCTCAAGATACTCAGAAAAAGTGTTAAGCAGTGTAGAAGATGTGTCAAAGCAATGTCAAAGTGTGTATCTTGAAAACCCTAGGTTTGCTTATTAAATAACCAAAAATTCCAAAAAATAAAATATTTTATTTAAATTTTAATTCGAAATCACATTTTTACTCTATTTAGAGACTCTCCAACGTTCAGAAAATAAAAATCAAGATACTCCTTTATTTACGGAGAATTTTGTGCAACGAATATTTTTCAAAAATTTTCGAACATAATCGATTATGGCTGTGCTTTAAACTTTTCAAAAAAAAAAGTAGCTAATCGATTACATAATCGATTATCACAATGACAAAATCTTTAATTCAAAAGCACCTAATCAATTACATAATCGATTATTCCAGAGAGAAATTCTTTTCAGTTTCAAAATATATAATCGATTACTTAATCGATTATTCCAGTCACAAAAGCTTTTCATTTTTCAAAATATATAATCGATTACCTAATCGATTATTCAAGTGGCAAATTCTTCTTTCAAAAATTTCCATAACCATAATCGATTATTATAGTGCGAGTTTTATAGTTTTTAGAAATTAATTTTCTTGAGAAAAAAAAACTCTGAGCTGAGTGATGACTACCTTTCAACATCAGTCACTCCTAACTATCAACTAAAGTCTTCTTGTAAAACTTTGAGCTTCCAACTTTAGTCTACTTGAATTTCCTTTGATGTCCTAATTCTTGTTTTCTTTATCATTATTAAAACACTTCAATAGTTGTGCAGTCTTCAAAGAGTGATAACAACAATAAATAAAACGAAACTGGTAAAGAAAATAATGTTAAATTACTAAATAAATATAATAAAAATTATAAATTTAATGTTAATAATAAATTAAATTTAATGTTTAGAAACTTAATCTAATATAAATGAACAAGAATTATTTTTTTTTTAGTTTATATAACTTTTAATGTTTAATAGAAATTTTAGTTAAAATAATTATTGTCACTATTAATAATTTATGAAAATAATATAATTATATTAATATCATAACTATACCGTAATAAATTAATTATTATTTGAATAATTAATAATAATAATAATTACTACATTTTTTTTCATAATTATAAATATTTTTATGTTGGTGTTGCACCCTGTTGGGTTTGTCGTAAGTGAAACCCTCCATGAAAAGAAGAAGCGGAAAAAGGAAAGAAGAGGAAGAAGAAAAAACTGAGTATAAACCTACTTAAATAATAAAATCTTAAAAAGACATATAATTAATAATACTCTGAAAATCTTATAAAATTTTAAATTAAATATATTTTAATCATAAATGTACTATTTTATTTTTAAAATAAATAAAATAATTTAATTATTTATTTTACTTATTTAATATATTTAATTAATTGAATAAAAGAAAATTAAATAACTAGAAAAAAACAAAACAAAATTGATAAAAAAATAATGTTAAATTACTAAATAAATATAATAAAAAATAAAATTTTAATGTAAATAATAAATTAAATTTAATGTTTAGAAACTCAATCTAATATAAATGAATAAGAATTATTTTTTTTAGTTTATATAATTTTTAATGTTTAATAGAAATTTTAGTTAGAATAATTATTGTCATTTTTAATAATTTATGAAAACAAGATTATTATTTTAATATCATAAATATACCATAATAAATTAATTATTATTTTAATAATTAATAATAATAATTATTACATTTTTTTCATAATTATTAATATTTTTATTCATGTGTTGCACCCTGGTGGGTTGTTTCTTATCGTAGAGGAAACCCTCCATGAGAAGAAGAAAGGGAAAAAGAAAAGAAGAGGAAGAAAAAAAAACGGAGTATAAACCTACTTAAATAATAAAATCTCAGAAAAACATAATTAATAATACTCTGAAAATCTTATAAAATTTTAAGTTAAATATATTTTAATCATAAATGTACTATTTTATTTTTAAAATAAATAAAATAGATTAATTATTTATTTTACTTAATTAAAATATTTAATTAATTGAATAAAAGAAAATTAAATAACCACACAATAAATAAAACGAAACTGGTAAAGAAAATAATGTTATATTACAAAATAATTATAATAAAAACTAAAATTTTAATGTTAATAATAAATTAAATTTAATGTTTAGAAACTCAATCTAATATAAATTGTTATCACAGAAGGAGATTGTTGTCATTCTGTTCAAGAATTTTCATAATGATCAAGACTATCACAATGTGCAAAAGTGTTCAAGACATCAAGACTAGAAGAAAGCAAAGAATCAAAGAAGACCTAGATTTAGAAGTGAGAATCAAAAAGGAAACATCACTCTGCTCAAAAGGTTCTCAAAGTAAATTAAATTATTATAAAATCTTTTTAAGACACTATAATCGATTATGTATATTAAGTAATCGATTATTAGACAGGATTTTTGAAATACAAGGTTTTTGATGCGGCAATAATCGATTAGATAATCGATTATGCTTTGAGAAATTGAAAAAGCATTTGATTCGACAATAATCGATTAGATAATTAATTATATTTTTGAAAATAGAAAATATGCTTTTCGGTGATAATCGATTACATAATTGATTATGAGCAATTTGGAAAATGTGTCATTCGGTGATAATCGATTATATAATCGATTATCTGTGATTTTAAAAAAGCTTTTCAACGCGGGAATAATCGATTATGTATTTAAGATAATCGATTATGTTCGTGGATTTTCGAAAATTATGAACGTTGCACAGAATCCTTCGGAAATCTTGGAATATCTTTCATATAATTTTCTGAACGTTGGAGATGATTCTGTGTATCAAATTTCGAATTAAAACAATTTTTATATCTTTTCTTATTTAAAGCTTTTGAATTACATCAGGAAAGATATACATCTATCTTTTTCACTTATTCCTTCTCTCCTGAACTGAGCTAAAAAATTATTATTTTTGAAAGGGAGAATATTGTTCTCAGAGAAAATCTTCTTTACAGGCTTTTGAGAAACCCTGAGCAGAGCAGTCCCACACTTTGATATCTTCACATACAGGTGACATTTATTTTATTTTCTAATCTTCGTCTGAGGTTGTTCAGAGGAGGTAAGCTTTTCTTCCTTGTGTGATTCAAGGAAGGTTTTCACTTCCTTGTGGGATTCAAGGAAGAGTGGGAATTCTCTTGTGGGTTCAAGAGATAGTGAGAATTTTAATTTTCCTTTTTACATGTTTCACTAGTAATTGGTGGTTGTAATTTGTGAAGAATTAAAATATAAGAGTGGGAAATCATCTCGGTTTGAGGTGATTTGGGAACTGGATGTAGGGTTAAAAGTGTTAACCCGAACCAGTATAAATTCTGGGTATCTCTCTTCTTTCCCTTATCTTCTTTAATTTTCCGTTGCGTTTTTATTTATCTGCTAAGACGAATTAATAATCAAGAGGAATTTTTTTAAGGAAAAGGTTTTAACTTTAACATCAATTCACCCCCCCCCCTCTTGATGCCACTTGATAACAAGTGGTATCAAAGTAAGGTTTGATAAGATATTTCTAATCGATCTTGTGAGATGTCTACGCAGAATCAGATTTACGGGGAAGGAGCGTCGATCAGCAGACCGCCACTATTTGAAGGAGACAACTACCCGTTCTGGAAGGCAAGGGTGGAGATTTTTCTTCAGACTCTCGATTATGGAGTTTGGGATGCAGTGCAAAACGGTCCGTTCGTGCCAATAACAACACCAGCTGAAGGATCAACACCAAAGCAGTTTCTACAGTGGACTCCAGATGAAAACAAAAGAGCCCAATACGATGTAAGGGCAAGGAATGCCATTGTTTCTGCACTAACCCTTAGTGAATTTTACAGGATTTCCAGGAGCAAGACTGCCAAAGAAATGTGGGACACACTAGAGGTCACACATGAAGGTACAGAAGAAGTAAAGCGTGCAAGGAAGAATACCTTGACACAAGAGTATGAACTCTTAACCATGGCACCGAATGAAAGTATTGGAGACTTTCAGACAAGATTTACTCATATTATAAATCATCTGGAAGCCTTGGGAAGGAGTTTTGATAAGGAAGAACTCAACACAAAGATATTGAAGTCCCTGAACAGAAACTGGCAACCAAAAGTCACAACCATCACAGAATTGAGAGACTTGACCAAAATGGACACAGCAACATTATTCAGAAAACTTAGAGAGCATGAACTTGAACTACAAAGATTAAAGAATGGAGAGGACAACTACAAAAAGAAAACCCTAGCATTCAAAACTGAACAGTCGGACACTGAAAACGAAGGTGAGACTGATAATGATGATTTTTCTTTAATGGTGAAAAAGTTTTCCAGGTTTCTCAAGAACAAAAAGAAGAATCAAATTCAGAAGAAGGAGAAGAGTAACTCCACAATAAACTTCAAGTGCTTTGGATGCAACAGAGTGGGCCACATCAAATCAGAATGTCCTTATGCAAAGAAAGAAGACAAAGAAAAGAAAAAAGGGAAGAAAATATTTAAGAAGAAAAAGAAAGCCTACATCGCATGGGAAGACAATGCTTCAACAACCTCTGAAAGTGAATCCAGTGAAAGTGAAGAGGAAGAAGAAGCAAACTTATGCTTGATGGCAAATGAGAGTCAAGACAATTCTTCTTCAAACTACAAGTGCTTATGTTACGGATGCAACAGACTAGGCAAAACAAAATCCAAGTGTCCATTTGCAAGAAAGAAAGAAGATAAAGAGGAGGCAAATAGCTGCTTAATGGCAAATGATGATATAGAAACATCTTCACGGGTAAGTCATTCCGAATCTATAGACTATTATGATGAGTTACATGAGGCTTTTCAAGAGTTGTTTCAAAATTATGATGATTTATCAAAGAAACATACTTCTTTAAAAAATAATTTTAAAATTCTAGAAAATAAATTGCAAGATGTGGAAAAAGAAAAAGAGTTTCTGAAAACAAACTTAGAAACAATTTCAAAACAGAAAAGTTGTGAAAACTGTGAAACTTTTCAAAACAAAATACTGAGTCTTGAAAAAGTGATCTCTAGGTTTTCAAAATCAAGCGTGCATCTTGACACTATTTTAAACTCCCAAAGAGAAGCTTCTAGTAAAACTAGGCTTGGTTTTAATCCTAAGAAAACTTTGGAAAAACAAAAGACAATTTTTGTCAAAGCATCCTCTCAAACAAAATTTCAAAAATTTTCTGTAAACCATTTTCAACCCAAAACTCATAAATCAACATTTTCTACTCCCAAATGTTTTTATTGCATGAAACATGGTCATATCGTTAATAAATGCTTTATAAAACATGTAGGTGTTCCATCGGGGAAATTTGTTTGGATACCAACAAAGAATTAATTGCTAGAGGACTCAAGAATGTATACTAACCCTTAAGGACCCAAAATAATAAAGGGGACCTAAAATAATATATTTGTGATGCAGGTTACCTCTAAACAAAGAAAGACCATATGGTACTTAGACAGTGGATGCTCAAGACATATGACAGGAGACAAAAGCAAGTTTCAGAATCTCAAAATAAAAAATCAAGGGCATGTGACCTATGGTGACAACAACAAAGGAAGAATTCTCAGATCTGGAGACATAGGTGTTACTAAAAGCTTTGTAATCCATGATGTCCTCCTGGTAGAAGGACTAAAGCACAATCTCCTGAGCATTAGTCAACTATGTGACAAAGATACAGAAGAAGAGAAAGCAGTAGTGGAAAAATCTCAGGAAGAAGAACCTATACAGAAATCATCCAACAACATAGAAGATTTAACTAAAAGTCTTGAAAAGATTTCGATAGATGGGCATCAAACAGTTGATGAACTTCCAAGAGAATGGAGAACTCCAAGAGGATTATCAATGGACAATATCATAGGAAGCATCGATCAAAAAGTAACAACAAGAAGCAGGATAAACAATTTCTGCATGAATGTAGCTTTTGTTTCTCAAGTGGAACCTAAAAGCATCGATGAAGCATTAAAGGATGAGTACTGGATCAATGCCATGCAAGAAGAGCTAAATCAATTCAAGAGAAATGAAGTGTGGGATCTTGTACCAAGAACACCCTCTCAACAAGTTATTGGAGCAAAATGGGTGTTTAGAAATAAACTTGATGAGAATGGTATTATCACAAAGAATAAAGCAAGACTAGTAGCTAACGGGTATAGTCAAGAAGAAGGCATAGATTACGATGAGACTTATGCTCCTGTTGCAAGACTTGAAGCAATAAGGATATTGCCTGCCTACGCATCTATAATGAAATTCAAGCTATTCCAAATGGACGTCAAGAGCGCTTTCTTAAATGGCTACATAAAAGAAGAAGTCTATGTTTGCCAACCTCCGGGATTTCAAGACTATGAACATCCTAATCATGTATACAAGCTGAAGAAAGCACTCTATGGACTCAAGCAAGCGCCAAGATCGTGGTATGAAAGACTTAGCAATTTCTTGGTAAGCCAAAATTATCGACGAGGTAAAGTTGATCCAACTCTTTTCATTAAAGAATTTCAAGAGCATATTATAGTTGTACAAATTTACGTTGATGACATAATTTTTGGATCCACTAACAATGATCTTTGCCAAGAGTTTGCCAAGCTTATGCAGGGAGAATTTGAAATGTCAATGATGGGGGAGCTCACATTCTTCCTTGGGCTACAAATCAAACAATTGAAGGAAGGAATCTTTATCTCCTAATCAAAGTACTGCCTAGAAATATTAAAGAAATTTTCACTTGAGAGTTCTAAAGAAGCACCTACTCCCATCGCAACATCATGCTATCTTGATCATGATGAGAAAGGTAAGATGGTTGATCAAACCAAATATAGAGGTATGATTGGTTCCTTACTCTATCTTACTGCAAGTAGGCCTGATATTATGCATAGTGTTTGTGTGTGTGCTAGGTTTTAGTCACCTCCTAGAGAATCAAATGTTGTAGTAGTCAAAAGAATTCTTAAGTATTTAAAAGGAACTACAAATTTTGGACTTTGGTATCCCTCAGGATCCTCCCCTAGCCTAATAGGTTATTTAGACTCAGACTATGGAGGCTGTAAAATAGATAGGAAAAGCACTAGCGGCACATGTCACTTATTAGGTTGTTCCTTAGTTTCATGGCACTCTAAGAAGCAAGCTTGTGTAGCTTTATCCACCACAGAAGCTGAGTATATAGCAGCAGGTAGTTGTTGTGCACAGATCTTATGGATGAAGCATCAGTTAGAGGACTTTAATATCTATCTAGATCACATACCCCTAAAGTGTGATAGTACTAGTGCCATAAACCTTACTAGGAATCCTATCATGCATTCTAGGACCAAACATATTGAAATTAGACATCATTTCATTAGAGATCACATAATAAAAGGAGATTGCATAATTGAATACATAGATACTAAAAATCAATTAGCTGACATTTTTACTAAACCATTACCTAGGGATAGATTCCTTGAACTTAGAAGAGAACTAGGAATATTGGATGTTAAGTCTTTGTGATCTTTGCTGATATGCTATGAGAAATGTTTTGAAATGTATGCGCTAATAATCGATTATGTGCTCACCATAATCGATTATCTGGATTGTTCTCACTTTGCTTGATTCGTACATGTAATAATCGATTATGTTCATAGTATAATCGATTATCTAGGTTTAGATAATCGATTATCATTAAACCATAATCGATTATGCGTGTCAGACTTTATAAAAATTGGTCAAACTAGCCGTTTTTCTTCTTGAAACTTGAAAACTAGCCGTTTTCAAACGGTCATATTTTTGAAATGGACTCTGAAATCTCTATTTAAGCAACACAATTGGATCTTCTCTCTACCTCTCCTTTAAACAATCATCTCTTTGCCTCTTTGTTCTTGTTCTTCTGTGTTATCTTCCATGGCATCCTCATCTCATCCTAGCAGAAAGTTATCACTTAGGAGAAGACGTAGAGAACCTGTCTCTCCTCCTCAAGAGCCTGTTGTGGAACGCCCTCATGACTTGAGTGGCTGGATTTCGGATGAAGAAATTCATCCTCTATTTATCCTAGACTTCAAAACTAGGAAAATGGTTCCTCCAAAGCGTCTATCTCTCAATTTTTTCAAGCATGAAGGTTTTGAATTTTAGGAGTTATTACAGGCACAAGGATTAAAACACCTTGTGGAGTTGGGACGCATTACTATAGGGGGAGTTTACTCAAATGAGAAGTACTACCCAGACTTGATCCGCACATTCTACTGCAACTTGACCAGGGACAATGGCAGAGTCAAATCACGAGTAAAAGGTATTGATATCTACATAGATAATGATATTTGGCTGAATGTTGCAAAAGTTCCTATTCTTGATGATAGGGTCAATATAACTGTTGGATATGAAGGCTTTGATAAAATGGAGGTTTACAAGTCATATTTGAAAGAAAATTATCATGGAAATTTTAATCTATATAGGACAGGTCCTATGCGTGTCAATGAACGTCTACTGGCCTATATCATAAGTTGGGTAATATGTCCTAGAGGATCTAATCATGCCCAGCTCACTACTGAAGATTTGTTATTGATGTATGGCATCAAAAATGGTTTGTCCTTGGGTTGGCCAACCATTATCACAGATTATATGCTTAAGGCTCAAAGACTTCATTCTCATCTGCCATATGCCTTGTTTATTACAAGGATTCTGATTCACTGTGGTGTCTCTGTTGAAGGAGAGTCACATATTGCAATGGATAGCCACAGTACTATTAGAAGAAATGTACTGAATAAGATGAGACTCCAACAAGTGGATGATGTGTGGGTTGCTCCTGCTGAGCAAGAAGGAGCTCCAGCTTCCATGGATGAAGACAGACCTCATCCCCAACATCAAGCAATTCTTCCTGACCAGTATCTTCAAATGCTGGAAAACATTCAGAAATGGCAAGTGGACTTTAGTGCTGTATTTGAACAAAGGTATCAAGCTCTTCAACAACAGTCTGAAAATTTAGATTCCTATGTGAGGACTAGCTTTGAGGAACTAAATACCACTATCAGGAGAAGCTTTGAAGACTTTGCACATCGCATCTCTTCTGTGGAGCGTGAGTTGCAGGAATCTCAAGATCAGGGGCATGATGATGATGATGATAATGTTTAGGATTAGGCTTCTATTTTTAACTTAGTTTCTTTTTCTTTTTTATTTATGATCTAAGTAAAAAGGGGGAGAATTGCTAAGTGTTCTATGCTGTTTGTTATGTATTGATTTCCTTATTTGATTTCTCTGATGTGTTGATTCTTGATTCTGGTGTTGATCTGTGTTACTCTGTTTACTGCTTATTCATTTAATTTTGGATTATTGAATTATTTCATAAGCAGGGGGAGCAATGAATTATAAAATATACTAATGAGTACTAATATGTTATAAAAGTCTATGGATTTATTTCAGCATACAAGTACACTTAATTTTTCCTTGATCATTATCAAAAAGGGGGAGATTGTTATCACAGAAGGAGATTGCTGTCATTCTGTTCAAGAATTTTCATAATGATCAAGACTATCACAATGTGCAAAAGTGTTCAAGACATCAAGACCAGAAGAAAGCAAAGAATCAAAGAAGACTTTATCTAGATTTAGAAGTGAGAATCAAAAAGGAAACATCACTCTGCTCAAAAGGTTCTCAAAGTAAATTAAATTATTATAAAATCTTTTTAAGACACTATAATCGATTATGTATATTAAGTAATCGATTATTGGACAGGATTTTTGAAATACAAGGTTTTTGATGCGGCAATAATCGATTAGATAATCGATTATGCTTTGAGAAATTGAAAAAGCATTTGATTCGACAATAATCGATTAGATAATCGATTATATTTTTGAAAATAGAAAATATGCTTTTCGGTGATAATCGATTACATAATCGATTATGAGCAATTTGGAAAATGTGTCATTCGGTGATAATCGATTATATAATCGATTATCTGTGATTTTAAAAAAGCTTTTCAACGCGGGAATAATCGATTATGTATTTAAGATAATCGATTATGTTCGTGGATTTTCGAAAATTATGAACGTTGCACAGAATCCTCCGGAAATCTTGGAATATCTTTCATATAATTTTCTGAACGTTGGAGATGATTCTGTGTATCAAATTTCGAATTAAAACAATTTTTATATCTTTTCTTATTTAAAGCTTTTGAATTACATCAGGAAAGATATACATCTATCTTTTTCACTTATTCCTTCTCTCCTGAACTGAGCTAAAAAATTATTATTTTTGAAAGGGAGAATATTGTTCTCAGAGAAAATCTTCTTTACAGGCTTTTGAGAAACCCTGAGCAGAGCAGTGCCACACTTTGATATCTTCACATACAGGTGACATTTATTTTATTTTCTAATCTTCCTCTGAGGTTGTTCAGAGGAGGTAAGCTTTTCTTCCTTGTGTGATTCAAGGAAGGTTTTTACTTCCTTGTGGGATTCAAGGAAGAGTGGGAATTCTCTTGTGGGTTTAAGAGATAGTGAGAATTTTAATTTTCCTTTTTACATGTTTCACTAGTAATTGGTGGTTGTAATTTGTGAAGAATTAAAATATAAGAGTGGGAAATCATCTCGGTTTGAGGTGATTTGGGAACTAGATGTAGGGTTAAAAGTGTTAACCCAAACCAGTATAAATTCTGGGTGTCTCTCTTCTTTCCCTTATCTTCTTTAATTTTCCGTTGCGTTTTTATTTATCTGCTAAGACGAATTAATAATCAAGAGGAATTTTTTTTAAGGAAAAGGTTTTAACTTGAACATCAATTCCCCCCCCCCCCCCCCTCTTGATGCCACTTGATAACATAAATGAATAAGAATTATCTTTTTAGTATATATAATTTTTAATGTTTAATAGAAATTTTAGTTAGAATAATTATTGTCATTTTTAATAATTTATGAAACCAATATTATTATTTTAATATCATAAATATACCATAATAAATTAATTATTATTTTAATAATTATATTTTTTTCATAATTATTAATATTTTTATGCAGGTGTTGCACCCTGGTGGGTTGTTTCTTGTCGTGTTACCACTCTTTGAAGATTGGACAACTCTACGCAAGTATTCAAGTGTTTTAATAATGATCAAGAAAATCAAGAATCAGGACATCAAAGATAATTCAAGAAGACTAAAGGAAGTTCAAAGATTTACAAGATACAGAAGACTTTAGTTAATATTTAGGAGTAAATGATATCAAAAGGTAATCATCACTCAGCTTAGAGTTATTCTCAAGAAAACTATTTTCGAAAAATTATAAAACTCACTGGAATAATCGATTATATGTAGAACATAATCGATTATGTTTCTGAAAATTTTTTAAGAATAATTTTGACTCGGGAATAATCGATTAAGTAATCGATTACGCATTTTGAAAAATGAAAAGCTTGCGGGAATAATCGATTAAGTAATCGATTATGCGTTTTTGAAAAGTGAAAAGCTTGCAGGAATAATCGATTAAGTAATCGATTATCTTCAAATTGAAAGTTTTTCTTTCGAGAATAATCGATTAGGTAATCGATTATTTATTTCAAATCTGAAAGTATTTCTCTCGGGAATAATCGATTATGTCCATAACGTAATCGATTATGTTGGAAGATTTTTGAAAAATAAATGTTGCGAAAAATTCTCCTAAGATAAAGGAGTATCTTGGATTTCATTTTTTGAACGTTGGAGAGTCTCTGAATAGAATAAAAATTTGATTTCGAAATTAAAATAAAATAAAATGTTTTATTTGGGAATCTTTGGTTATTTAATAAGAAAAACCTAGGGTTTTCAACATACCTCACTCATAATCTTTTTGACACATCTTTTGAAAAGCTTCACACTTTTTCTGAGTATCTTGAGCCACGAAATTTCTTGTTTTGAAAGTGAGAATATTTTTCTATGCATTAATCTTTCTGTGAAAAATCTTGAGGAGACTCTTGAGCAGAGCCGGTGCTACAATTTGAAAGCGTCACTCCAGGTGATATCTACTTTGTTTATGTTCATCCTCTGAGGCTGTTCAGAGGAGGTGTTTTCTCTTTCCTTGTGTGATTCAAGGAAAGTGTTTCATTCCTTGTGTGATTCAAGGAAGGTGTTTCATTCCTTGTGGGACTCAAGGAATGTGTGGTAATCTCTTGTGGGTTTTCAAGAGATTGTGAGGTTTATCTTTAATTTTGTATTTTTGCATGTCTCACTTGTGATTAGTGGTTGTAAAAATTCTGATAAATTAAAGATATAAGAGTGTGGGATCATCTCAGGTTGAGGTGATTGGGAACTGGGCGTAGGGTTAAGGATTTAACCCGAACCAGTATAAATTCCTATGTTCTTCTTTCTTTCCCTTATCTTTTAAATTTTCCGTTGCGTTTTATAAAATATCTGCTAGACTAATTAATTCAAGAGGGTTGAAATTTGAATTGAAATACGTTTAAAGATTTAATTTTTATTGCATCAATTCACCCCCCCCCCCTCTTGATGCTACTTGGTAACAAGTGGTATCAGAGCCAGGTTTGATAAGATATTTCTAAAAGATTCTTGAGATGTCTATGCAGAATCAAATCTACAGGGAACGAGCGTCAATCAACCGACCACCACTCTTTGAAGAAGACAACTATCCGTTCTGGAAAGCAAGAATGGAGATTTTTCTTCAAATCCTCGATTATGGAGTTTGGGATCCAGTGCAAAACGGTCCGTTCGTACCAACAATAATGCTAGCTGAAGGACCTACACCAAAGCAATTTCTACAGTGGACACCAGATGAAAACAAAAGAGCTTAATACGATGTAAGGGCAAGAAATGCTATTGTTTCTGCACTAACATTAAATGAATTTTACAGGATTTTCAGGTGCAAAACTGCCAAAGAAATGTGGGACACACTAGAAGTCACACATGAAGGAACAAAAGAAGTCAAGCTTGCAAGGAAAAATACCTTGACACAAGAATATGAGCTTTTGACCATGGCACCAAATGAAAGCATCGGAGACTTTCAAACAAGATTTACACATATAGTAAATCACTTGGAATCCTTGGGAAGAAGCTTTGCCAAAGAAGAGCTCAACACGAAAATCTTAAAGTCCCTGGACAGAAATTGGCAGCCAAAGGTCACAACAATCATAGAATCAAGAGACCTTACCAAGATGGACATGGCTACCTTATTTGGAAAACTCAGAGAACATGAGCTTGAGCTTCAAAGACTAAAGAATGGAGAGGAAAATTACAAAAAGAAGACTCTCGCATTCAAAACAGAACAATCTGACGAAGGTGAGAGAACATTAATGATGATTTTTCTTTGTTAGTGAAAAAGTTTTCCAGGTTTCTAAAGAACAAGAAAAGGAATTAGTATCAAAAGAAGGAGAAAAGCAATCCTTCTTCAAACTACAAATGTTTATGTTACGGATGCAATAGATTGGGCCATATTAAATCCGAGTGCCCATTTGCAAAGAAAAAAGGAAAAGAAAAGAAGAAAGGTAAGAAAATTTTTCAGAATAAAAAGAAGGCCAATATAACATGGGAAGACAACACATCAACCACCTCAGAAAGTAGCTCCAGTGAAAGCGAAGAAGAAGAGGAGGTAAATCTTTGCTTAATGACAAATGAGGATCTCGAAACATCATCACGGGTAAGTAATTGTGAATCTACTAACTATTACGATGATTTACATGATGCGTTTCAAGAACTTTTTCAAAACTTTGATGATTTATCCAAAAAACACTCTACCTTGAAAAATAATTTTCAAATTTTGGAAAATAAATTACAAGTTGCAGAAAAGGAAAAAGAATCCTTGAAATCAAATTTAGAAAACTTAGAAACAATTTCAAAAAGTAAAATTTGTGAAAATTGTGAAATTCTTGGAAACAAAATTTCTAGTCTTGAAAAAGTAATTTCAAAGTTTTCAAAATCAAGTGTACATCTAGATACAATTTTGAGTTCGCAAAAAGAAAATTCTAGTAAAATTGGACTTGGTTTTATCCCTAGACAAAGTCTAGAAAAACAAAAGACTATTTTTGTAAAAGAATCTATACAAACAAGTTTTCAAAAATCTTTTGTGAACGATTTTCAAAATAAAATCTATAGACCTACATTTTCTAGAATAAAATGTTTTTACTGCATGAAACATGGTCATACAGTAAATAAATGTTTAATAAAACATGTAGGTGTACCCTCTGGAAAATTTATTTGGGTTCGTGTAAAGAATTAATCATTATGATTAGTACTTTTTTTAATTAATTGCTAGAAAAATAGAGAATGTATATACTAACCCTAAGGACCCAAAATAGTAAAGGGGACCAAAATTTATATGTTTGTTATGCAGGAAGAATTTGAAATGTCAATGATGGGGGAGCTAACATTCTTTCTTGGATTGCAAATCAAACATGGGGAACTAAAGGAAGGAATTTTCATCTCCCAATCCAAGTTTGCATTGTTTTTTTTTAAAAAAAAACTTTTGAGCTGTGTTCTAAATTACTTATTTTACTTCTTTAGTAAAAAGGGGGAGAATTATTTATGTGTGTTGATTTCTGCTTATTTTGTGGACTGTTGGATTATATAATAAGCAGGGGGAGCTTTAATAGTTATATATGCTAACTAATACTAATACTGTTGAAAGATTTTGGATTAGTCTCAACACACAAGTACATTTATGTTTTTCTTGATCATCATAAAAAGGGGGAGCTTGTTACCACTCTTTGAAGATTGGACAACTCTACACAAGTATTCAAGTGTTTTAATAATGATCAAGAAAATCAAGAATCAGGACATCAAAGATATGTTACCAAGTGGCATCAAGAGTGGGGTGAATTGATGCAACAAAAAATATTAAAAAACCTTTAATCGTTTTCTTTTATTTTATCCCTCTTGATTTATTTAGTCAAGCAGAATTTATAGAATACACAACGGAAAAATAAAAGATAAAGGAAAGAGAAAGATAATACCAGAGGTTTATACTGGTTCGGGTTAAATCCTTAACCCTACATCCAGTTCCCAATCACCTCAACTTGAGATGATCACCCACTCTCATTATCTTTAATTAATCAGAGTTTTACAACCACTAATACAAGTGAAACATGCAAAATAGAAAAAGTAAAGATTGAGCCTCACTATCTCTTGAAACCCAGAAGAGATTGCCACACCTTCCTTGAGTCACACAAGGAATGAAAACACCTTCCTTGAATCACACAAGTGTTGTCAAGTGGCATCAAGAGGGGGGGGGTGAATTGATGTTAAAGTTAAAGCCTTTTTCAATAATAAAACCTTTTTAATTTTCCTTAAAAAAAATCCTCTTGATTATTAATTAGTCTTAGCAGATAATTAAAAACGCAACGGAAAAATTAAATGAGATAAGGGAAAGAAGAGAGATACATAGAATTTATATTGGTTCGGGTTATACCTTAACCCTACTCCAGTTCCCAAATCACCTCAAACCGAGATGATTTCCCACTCTTATATTTTAATTCTTCACAAATTACAACCACCAATTACCAGTGAAACATGTAAAAAGAGAAAATTAAAATACTCACTATCTCTTGAACCCACAAGAGAATTCCCACTCTTCCTTGAGTCCCACAAGGAAGTGAAAACCTTCCTTGAATCACACAAGGAAGAAAAACTTATCTCCTCTGAACAGCCTCAGAGGAAAATCAGAAAAATAAAATAAATATCACCTATATGTGAGGATATCAAAATTTGGCACAATTATGCTCAGGGTTTCTCAAAGACCTTCAAAGATGATTTCTTCTCAAGAAAATATTCTCCCTTTGATAAGTGATAGTATTGTGTCTCAGTTCAGGAGAGAAAGAACGAATTTTAAAAATATATATTGAAAAGCTTATTAAATAAGAATCAAAATATAAAATATTTTTCTGTTGATTTAATTTGAAATAAGATGCACAGAATCACTCTCCAACGTTCAGAATCATATAAAATATATCTCAATATCTTCGGAGGATTCTGTGCAACGTTCATAATTTTCAAAAATCTACGAACATAATCGATTATCATAAGTGAATAATCGATTATCCCCGTGTTGAAAAACCTTTTCAAAACCACAGATAATCGATTATATAATCGATTATCCCAGAAGTACATATTTTCCAAAATGATTCATAATCGATTATGTAATCGATTATCACAGCAAACATCATGTTTCTGAATGGCTCATAATCGATTATGTAATCGATTATTACAGCAAATATCATTTTTCTGAAAAGCTCATAATCGATTATGTAATCGATTATTACCGAAAAACATATTTTCTATTTTCACAAATATAATCAATTATCTAATCGATTATTACAAAAACACAAACTTTTTTATTTTCACAAGGCATAATCGATTATCTAATCGATTATTCCAGTATTGAAAAACTTGTTTTTCAAAAACCCTTTCCCATAATCGATTACTTAAAACACTTAATCGATTATAGTGTCTTTTAAAAAGATTTTATAATAATTGACTTTACTCTGAGAACCTTCTGAGCAGAGTGATGTTTCCTTTTTGATTCTCAATTCTAAATCTAGTCTAAGGTCTTCTTTGATCCTTTACTTTCTTCTGGTCTTGATATCTTGAATACTTTTGCACAATTTGATAATCTTGATCATTATGAAAATACTTGAACAGAATGATAGCAATCTCCTTCTGTGATAACAACAAGGAATGAAAACACCTTCCTTGAATCACACAAGGAATGACAACACCTTTCTTGAATCACACAAGGAATGAAAAACACCTCCTCTGAACAGCCTCAGAGGATGAACACAAAAACAATATCACCTGGAGTGTAGATATCAAACTGTAGCACCAACTTAACTCAGAATATTCTCAAGATTTTCTTTCTAAACTTTATAACAACTTGTATATGATAGTAAGTGTTGTTTCTATTGTCTTGTGCTTGGTTCTTTTGCCTTTGTCATCTTCTGCTTTTGTAGGCTTTCAAAAATATGACCGTTGTAGAAAAATCTTCAGCTTTAATATTCTTCAGATATTCTAATGATAATCTTCTAATATCTTCATGTGTCAGATTACTAAGATTTTTCTCTCAATAATACTTCTTTGGAAACTCTTGATCTGATGACACCTATTAAAAGGAAATATAGTGCTAATACGAAATATATATTTTTTATAACAGACAAAATATTTCCTTTTATTTACGAGATGATATATTTGATTCTATAACTTCTTATTTAAATCTTCATATAATATTTCATTTTATTCTTTCAAATAATATTTGAATATTTGATTTCCATATTAAGCCAACTAGCTGTTATATGATATATTGTTCTTATATATTTATAGAATGTTATATAAGCGACATTTCATTTAGCGTTATTACCAATTATAAGATAATTATTTCATAAAAGTTTTTCTATTAACCTTTGATTTATTCAAAACTTATTTTCATTTATTATCATCAAAACATATTGTGTGCATGTTATCTAATAGACCGTCCAAGTTCTAACAAGATAATTCAAGAAGATTAAAGGAAGCTCAAAGATTTACAAGATACAGAAGACTTTAGTTAATAGTTAGGAGTGAATGATATCAAAAGGTAATCATCACTCAGCTCAGAGTTTTTCTCAAGAAAACTATTTTCGAAAAATTATAAAACTCACTAGAATAATCAATTATATGTAGAACATAATCTATTATGTTTCTGGAAATTTTTTAAGAACAATTTTGACTCGGGATTAATCGATTAAGTAATCGATTATGCATTTTGAAAAATAAAAAGCTTGCGGGAATAATCGATTAAGTAATCGATTATGCATTTTTGAAAAATGAAAAGCTTGCGGGAATAACCGATTAAGTAATCGATTATCTTAAAACTGAAAGTTTTTCTTTCTGGAATAATCGATTAGGTAATCGATTATTTATTTCAAATCTGAAAGTATTTCTCTCGGGAATAATCGATTATGTCCATAACGTAATCGATTATGTTGGAAGATTTTTGAAAAATAAATGTTGCGAAAAATTCTCCTAAGATAAAGGAGTATCTTGGATTTTATTTTCTGAACGTTGGAGAGTCTCTGAATAGAATAAAAATTTGATTTCGAAATTAAAATAAAATAAAACATTTTATTTGGGAATCTTTGGTTATTTAATAAGCAAAACCTAGGGTTTTCAAGATACCTCACTCATAATCTTTTTGACACATCTTCTGAAAAGCTTCACACTTTTTCTGAGTATATTGAGCCACGAAATTTCATGTTTTGAAAGTGAGAATATTTTTCTATGCATTAATCTTTCTGTGGAAAATCTTGAGGAGACTCTTGAGCAGAGCCGGTGCTACAATTTGAAAGCGTCACTCCAGGTGATATCTATTTTGTTTATGTTCATCCTCTAAGGCTGTTCAAAGGAGGTGTTTTCTCTTTCCTTGTGTGATTCAAGGAAAGTGTTTCATTCCTTGTGTGATTCAAGGAAGGTGTTTCATTCCTTATGGGACTCAAGGAATGTGTGGTAATCTCTTTTGGGTTTTCAAGAGATTGTGAGGTCTATCTTTAATTTTGTATTTTTGCATGTTTCACTTGTGATTAGTGGTTGTAAAAATTCTAATAAATTAAAGATATAAGAGTGTGGGATCATCTCAGGTTGAGGTGATTGGGAACTAGACGTAGGGTTAAAGATTTAACCCGAACTAGTATAAATTCCTGTGTTCTTCTTTCTTTCCCTTATCTTTTAAATTTTCTGTTGCGTTTTATAAAATATCTACTAGACTAATTAATTCAAGAGGGTTAAAATTTGAATTGAAATACATTTAAAGTTTTAATTTTTATTGCATCAATTCACCCCCTCTTAATGCTACTTGGTAACATGTCGAAGAGGAAACCCTCCATGAGAAGAAGAAGGGGAAAAAAAGAAGAGGAAGAAGAAAAAACGGAGTATAAACCTACTTAAATAATAAAATCTCAGAAAAACATAATTAATAATACTCTGAAAATCTTATAAAATTGTAAGTTAAATATATTTTAATCATAAATGTACTATTTTATTTTTAGAATAAATAAAATAATTTAATTATTTATTTTACTTAATTAAAATATTTAATTAATTGAATAAAGGAAAATTAAATAACCATACAATAAATAAAACGAAACTGGTAAAGAAAATAATATTAAATTACTAAATAAATATAATAAAAATTAAATTATTATGTTAATAATAAATTAAATTTAATGTTTAGAAACTCAATCTAGTATAAATGAATAAGAATTATTTTTTTTAGTTTATATAATTTAAAATGTTTAATAGAAATTTTAATTAGAATAATTATTGTCATTTGTAATAATTTATGAAAACAATATTATTATTTTAATATCATAAATATACTATAATAAATTAATTATTTTTTTAGTAATTAATAATAATTATTATTACATTTTTTTTTATAATTATTAATATTTTTATGCAGGTGCTGCACTATGGTGGGTTGTTTCTTGTCGTTGAGGAAACCCTCTATGGGAACAAGAAGAAGAGGAAAAAGAAAAGAATAAGAAAAAGAAAACACAGAGTATAAACCTACTTCAATAATAAAATTTCAGAAAAACATATAATTAATAATACTTTGAAAATCTTATAAAATTTTAAATTAAATATATTTTAATCATAAATGTAATATTTTATTTTTAGAATAAATAACATTATTTAAGTTTTTTATTTGACTTAATCAAAATATTTAAGTAATTGAATAAAAGAAAATTAAATAACTAAACAAAAAATAAGACGAAACTGGTAAAGAATATAATGTTAAATTATTAAATAAATATAAAATTAATAAATTAAAATTAAAATAGTAATATTAATAATAAATTAAATTTAATATTTACAAACTCAGTCTAATATAAATAAATAAGAATTTTTTTTTATTAGTTTATATAATTTTTAATGTCTATAAAAAAAATAATTATTTTAATTTCATAAGTATAAAACTAAATCGATTCTTACTAATAATAATTTACGAAAATAATATTATTATTTTAATATCATAAATATACCATAATAAATTAATTATTATATTAATAATTTATAATAATAATTATTATTATTTTAATGTCATATTTTTTCATAATTAATAATTTTTTTATGCAGGTGATTGTTTCTTATCATAGAGAAAACCCTCCACGAGAAGAAAAAAAAGAATAAGAAGAAGAAAAGACTGAGACAAAAAAAACAAAAGGAAATAACGAGAAAGAAATAAAGAAGAAGAAAAAAAAAATCAAGTATATAAACCTACTTAAATAATAAAATTTTAGAAAAATATATAATTAATAATACTTTGAAAATTTAATAAAATTTTAAAATAAATATATTTTAATCATATATATAATTATTTATTTGACTTAATTAAAATATTTAATTAATTGAATAAAAGAAAATGAAATAACTAGACAAAAAATTAAGACGAAACTCGTAAAAAAAATAATGTTAAATTATTAAATAAATATATAAATTAAAAAATTAAAATTAAAATTTTAATATTAATAATAAATTAAATTTAATGATTAAAAACTCAACCTAATATAAATAAATAGGATTGTTTTTTAATTCTTAGTTTATATATTTTTAATGTTTATTATTTTAATTTTATAAATATAAAAATAAATGTATTGTCACTATTAATAATTTACGAAATTAATATTATTATTTTAATATCGTAAATGTAGCATAATAAATTAATTATTTTTTCAATAATTGATAATATTAATTATTATTATTTTAATATCCAATTTTTTTCATAATTATTTATATTTTTATGAAGGTAGTCGTTTCTTGTCGTAGAGGGAAGCTTCCACAAGAAGAAGTAGAAAAGACAGAGACAAAAAAAAAAAAAAAGAAATAAGGGAAAGAAATGAAGAAGAAGAAAAAAAAAACAGAGTATATAAACCTACTTATATAATAAAATTTCATAAAAACATATAATTTATAATACTTTGAAAATCTTAGAAAATTTTAAACTAAATATATTTTAATCATAAATATAATATTTTATTTTTAAAATAAATAAAATAATTTAATTATTTATTTAACTTAATTAAAATATTTAATTAATTGAATAAAATAAAATTAAATAACTAGACAAAAAATAAGACGAAACTAGTAAAGAACATAATGTTAAATTATTAAATAAATATAATAATTAAAAAATTAGAATTAAAATTTTAATATTAATAATAGATTAAATTTAATGTTTAGAAACTCAATCTAATATAATTAAATAAGATTTTTTTTATTCTTAGTTTATATAATTTTTATTGTATATAAATAAATAATTAATTTAATTTCATAAATATAAAAATAAATCTATTGTCACTATTAATAATTTAAGAAAATAATATTATTATTTTAATATTATGAATATACCATAATAAATTAATTATTATTTCAATAATTAATAATAATAACAATTATTATTTTATTGTCATATTTTTTCATAATTAATAATATTTTTATGTAGGTGGTCGTTTCTTGTGTTAGAGGAAACCCTCCACGAGAAGAAGAAAAAGAAGAAGAAGAAGAAGAAGAAAAGACGGAGACAAAAGAAACAAAAGAAAATAAGGGGAATGAAATGAAGAAGAAGAAAAAAAAACGGAGTATATAAACCTACTTAAATAATAAAATTTTAGAAAGACATATAATTAATAATACTTTAAAAATCTTATAAAATTTTAAATTAAATATATTTTAATCATAAATGTAATATTTTATTTTTAAAGTAAATTAATTATTTATTTGACTTAATTAAAATATTTAATGAATTGAATAAATGTTGTATAATTCTTCGATTGGTTGTGTGTTTTTGTGTGTAAGACAGATAGTTACCCCGGGGTACGATTTGGTATAACTTTAGTGTAATATGAAAATCTAGAGATATCAGATGGGATATCCAGACTTCTAATGGTATTCTAGTCACATAGATAGGAGTACCATGTGGTGAGAGGTCGATGGAGACTTCTACTACACTTATCACTAGGTGGATTGAGCCATCAGTTCTTTGATATGTGTATGTAGGGGTTACCTGGCGTGTCGGTACCAGAAAAAGGGAATAGGCAGGAAAATCAGGAGGTGAAAGAGACTCTTAAGGTTAGTCTATGGCTCGGTAACCAAGGAAACTGTTGTCAAGTGGCATCAAGAGGGGGGGGTGTAACATCCCAATTTTTGAGAAAAAAATGTAGAATAAATATATACATATATATATATATTTGTAACTTAATTATTTAGTTAAATAATTATAATTGGGTTTACAAGATAAAATAAAATATTTTCTGAAATAAAATATTGGATTAGTGGTTATAAATAGATATTGTGAAATTATTAATATTTTATCAGATATTATCAGATTATTAGTATTTTAAAATATATGAAATTATTATAAAAGATATATCAGAAGATTATTAATATATTAAAGATATTGTGAGATTATTGATAAAAGATAATTTTGTTAATATTTGGAAAGATATTATTAATCGAATCTGTTTTTCAAAAGTCCGACTCTACCTATATAAATAGGCGTCAGACTCTCTCTATTTTTCATTCCAAATTTTCCTAACCTTTGGGAAAAGTCTCAAAGAAGACGACTAGGGGCGATACGTGAGGAATTAGGAGCATAGCGTCTCGAGGCGTCACGGAGCATAGTATACAAGACGTCTTTATTCGAGGTAAGAGGGGGAGTGGGGAATGTCTCACATATGGGATGCTTATGAGGATTTTGGGTAGAAAGGCGACCCCTAAGCCTCATAGGATTGTTTGTTTTGAGGCAATCATAAGTCCTCAATATGAATTTGAGGGAATTATTCTATATTTATTATAAGTTGTTGTGTTTATAAATTATTATAAATTGTTCTTTTTATAAATTATTATAAGTTGTTGTGTTTATAAATTATTATAAGTTGTTGTTTTTGTATATATATAAACAAGGTATATAGGCTGGAAACCAGTTGTTAACATCCCTTCGTTTGAAAGTCTAAGATGCATTCTGGTATAACAACGCCACGTACCACTTTTCTTGCTCATAGTTTTCTTCTTTTACAACAACATTTAAGTATAACTAGAGATACTGGTTGAAATTAAACTATTTAGTTATGTGATGTGTAATTTGGTGATGTATTGTGATTGTAATTGGATTGTGAAATGTGATATTGTGAAAATTTCAGTAGAGTATTGAAAGACTCATGAGTTATTGCGTTGTTTGCGAGTTTGTGGTGTGTTTTGAGAAGTCTAAGCGATGGCTTAGCAGTGTGAAAATCCAAGTTATTCTTGGTCATTTGTGAAGTCTAAGCAGAGGCTTAGCAGCGTTAAAATCCAAGTCATGCTTGGTCATTCGAGATGTGTTATGCATTTGTGTGTTGCATTTGTGTGTTGCATTTGTGTGATCATATTTCATTCATTCATTCATACTTTTGTTGGGGGTAGATGCGATCTATGAAGGAGGGTCTTTATGGTCTTCTACCTTAACCTTGGGGATTTTAGAGCAGGGAACCCCTCATTTGAGAGTTGAAATGAGGGGCCACCACGGCCGGCTATACTATTCCGACTGGCTCCTGTTAGACTCATTCTAGTGAGAGTGGATTGATAGGGTCCTTAGATCCGGTCCATGTCCTCCTGGACTACTCATTTGCGTTTGCGTTGCGATGGTACCACATGCATTTAGAGATAAGAGCATAAGAGCATTAAAGCATTTGAGTTTGTGACTGAGTGTGTATTAATGTGTGTGATGCCTTTTGTGTGTGTGATTAGTCTACCTATTTTTCTTATATGTACCTAACATATGTGAGATATATTCCTCACTCTTCTATTTGTGTGGTTGGTGTTTTGTTTGGGTTAAATGTTCTTATAGGTGAACATGTCGGTGATAAGGACAAAGAAGAGTTGAGTGAGAAAGCTAAGTCTCCTAAGCCTTGATTTTGTAAGTGCTCTGATTAGGTGTGAAGTCGGGGAATAGAAAGATTATTTATTTGAAAGAAACCTATTTAAAGTTTATTATATTTTGTTAGTAAGAACTTATAAAGGCTATTTCAACGCCTAGTAAAATTTTATTTGATTTTCTATATCCTTAAAGAGTTATTATTGTTACTGGATATACAGTGGTGGTGTGAAGGTGTATGTCTAGGAACGTTCTGGCTAGGAAAGACTTGGTATTTAAGAGTGTCCATAGTGACCCACCTCTCTTTCCTGGGAACTTACTGGGTGTACTAATTCACAGTCTACCGCCGTTGTTCTAGTAGGCAATATGACTCATAGTAAAAGTTTTATTTTGAAATCTTTTTTCTTTATTTATTGTAATTTTTATTTATGAACAAAATATACTTGAATTCTTTTTCGGAAATTTTATATTTATTAATTAAAACGTTTTGGGGTAGAAGGGTGTTACAGGGGGTGAATTGATGCAATAAAAATTAAAACTTTTAATCGCTTTCTTTTCAAATTTTATCCCTCTTGATTTAATTAGTCAAGTAGAAATTTTATAATGCGCAACAGAAAAAAATAAAAGATAAGGGAAAGAGAGAGAAACACCAGAGATTTATACTGGTTCGGGTTAAATCCTTAACCCTACATCCAGTTCCCAATCACCTCAAATTGAGATGATCACACATTCTCACTATCTTTAATTAATCAGAATTTTACAACCACTAATACAAGTGAAAGATGGAAAAATAGAAAAATTAAAGATCAAACCTCACTATCTCTTGAAACCCACAAGATTGCCACACCTTCCTTGAGTCACACAAGGAATGAAAACACCTTCCTTAAATCACAGAAGGAATGAAAAGCACCTCCTCCAAGCAACCTCAGAGGATAAACATAAACAAAATAATATCACCTGGAGTGAAGATGTCAAACTGTAGCACCGGCTTTGCTCAGAGTCTTCTCAAGATTTTCTCAGAAAATATTCTCTCTCCAAAATGTTAATTTTCATGGCTCAAGAAGTTCAGAAAAAGTGTTAAGCAGTGTAGAAGATGTGTCTCTTAATAACCCTTGATTTGCTTAATAAATAGCCAAAAATTCCCAAATAATATTTTATTTAAATTTTAATTTGAAATCAATTTTTTATTCTATTCAGATACTCTCCAACGTTCAGAAAATACAAATCCAGATACTCCTTTATTTTAGGAGAATTTTATGCAACGAATATTTTTCAAAAATCTTCCAACATAATCGATTACGTTATTTACATAATCGATTATCACCGTGCTTTGAACTTTTCAAAAAAGTAGATAATCGATTACATAATCGATTATCACCGCGTTAAAACCTTTTTAATTCAAAAGCACCTAATCGATTACATAATCGATTATTCTAGAGAGAAATTCTTTTTTAGGTTTCAAATATTTAATCGATTACCTAATCGATTATTCCCGTGACAAAAACTTTTCAAAAACACAATCGATTACCTAATCGATTATTCTAGTGACAATTCTTCTTTTAAAATTTGCAGAAAACATAATCAATTATGTTCTTCATATAATTGATTATCACAGTATGAATTTTATAGTTTTTAGAAAATAATTTTCTTGTGAAAATCTCTGAGCTGAGCGATGATTACCTTTCAACATCAATCACTCCTTTTGGTGTAGGACATAACTATCAACTAAAGTCTTCTCATCTTGCGTGTCTTGTAAAACTTTGAGCTTCCAACTTTAGTTTTCTTGAATTTCCTTTGACGTCCTGATTCTTGATTTTCTTGATCATTATAAAACACTTGAATACTTGTGCAGAGTTGTGCAGTCTTCAAAGAGTGATAACAGAAACATGTCCAAGTGCTAGCCTCAGAGGTCAAGAGTTTCATATAATTTTCCGGAAGAGTCTGTCTAGAATATTAGGTGTTGTGAATGAGTGTGATGAATGTGTGTGATTGAGAACGACTATGATGGTTCAAATATCTTAATATATTTAGATAAATGATTGTGAGGATGAAATTATGAATGATATATATTTTGATTGGTTTTGTTTACATTAGCTTACACTTTATGTTTGTGTTTGTGATTTTGTTGATACTGCGATGATTGTGTCTTGACACGGGAGCAGATAGCAATGCAGGTGAAAGTTAAATAGCTTCAAGTTTTGCCTAAAGGAGAGAATTAATTATATGCCGATGAATAATTTTTTAAAGCTTTTGTAAAGTGTAACGAACCAAAAATATACCTATTTTATATCTATAACGAAATAAAATCTACCCATTAATTATTAATAATTTCAAAATATCATGAAATATAAAACGTCTAAACACATAAAATATTCACTTTATTCAAGTTTATCAATTGAAAATAAAAAGTCTTTACAAATACTCATAATAAATTGAAAGTTGAAAAAATTATTCTTCAGCACAAAATTAGTTCCTCCTTAAGCAAAACTTGAAGCTATTGTTTAACTTTCACCTGCATTACTATCTGCTCCCGCGTAACGACACGATCATTGCAGTATCAAGAAAACCACAAACACAAACAAAAAGGGTAAGCTAATGTAAACAAAACCAATCAAAATATATATCATTCATAATCTCATCCTCACAATCCTTTATCTAAATATATTCAACTATTCAAACCATCATAGTCATTCTCAATCACACACATTCATCACACTCACTCATTCACAACACCTAATATTCTAGACAGACTCTTCCGGAAAATTATATGAAACTCTTGACCTCTGAGGCTAGCACCTGGACATTTTCCTTGGTTATCGGGCCATAGACTAACCTTAAGAGTCTTTTTCACCTCCAGATTTTCCTGCCTATTCCCTTTTTCTAGTACCGACACGCCAGGGTAACCCCTACATACACGTATCAAAGAACTGATGGCTCAATCCACCCCGTGATAAGTGCAGGAGAAGTCTCCATCGACCTCTCACCACATGGTACTCATGTCTACATGACTAGAATACCATTAGAAGTCTGGATACCCCATCTGATATCTCTAGATTTTCATATGTACACTAAAGCTATACCAAATAGTACCCCGTGGTAACTATCTGGCCTACACACAAAAAGCACACAACCAATCCAAAAATTATACAACATATCAAACCAATCTCATGAACATCAATCAATGTCAATTTTATTTACATTGGCTCCCTACCATCACAATTTTCTTGGCACCACTGCCATCAACACAATTCCTTGGCACCTTTGCCATCACAATTCTTATGACCCCAGTCACAATTCACAAAAACAAAATTCACATAATTATCACAAATATCATCTCACAATCAAATTTCAATCACAATACATCACCAAATCACACATTACATAACTCAATAATTTAATTATAACCTTTTATCACATTTCACACACACACACACACACACACACACACACACACATATATATATATATATATATCTTTTTGTTAATATAGATTATAACATGAATGATTATCCAAAATAATATAAACTTTCGCTCAAATAAAAATATTTTCGAAAATGTTTCGTTCATCCTTATAGCATGACCTTTATTCACTCAAAAATTCATAACTTAAGTTCTACATATTATTTTCATGTGAAATAAAATCCATTAGTTAGATAACATCCAGGGCTAAAACTTTTATGAAGGACACTTTTCCAAATTCAAATTACAAATATGTCAAAAGGGGTTCACAAGTTAAAAACGAATATAATTCTAGACAGCTTGATCTTTAAATACTAAAAAAATCATAACTTGAGTTACACACGTCCGTTTTATATGAAATAAAAGTCATTAGTTAGCTAACATCTATATCTACAACTTTCATGAAGACAATTTTTCGAAATTCTAAATAAAAATATACCAAAATTCTCATTCAAGCGAGGCTCTCCTCGCTTAAACGAAAATCAACCCGAGAGCAGTCCTAGGGTCACTCGTTTGAGCGAAAAATTGTTCGCTCAAGCGAAACATTCAACGTCTAGAATAACAAAATTATCATTAAGCTTAATTCTCAATCCTAATTCAATCACATTCAATCTAATTACGTATCATCTCATTTAATCAAACACCAATACTGAATAACTCAACAGTTTAATCAATAACGACACAATTACACCATTAATTCATAAAAAGTCAACTAATAATTCAATTCATCCCTAATTCATAAATAATCAAAATATAATTAGCTTCCCTTACCTTTAAAGGATCTCAAAAAGAAATTTTATTTGGATAGAATTAATCTACTCTTCATGCTCTTTCCCCCCAGTGTTATCGGATTTTCAAAAGGATAAGAATTGAAGGAGAATTCTTAGAATTGAGATGAATTGGAGAGAAGGAAATTAGGGTTTTCTAAAAACAATAGGGTTTACTCAAAATTGGGCTCTCACAATCTCCCCAACATCAAGATTTTTTGTCCTCGAAAATTATAATCATCATCAAAGAGAAAAGGATAATATCTGGCTTTTACATAAAGACTTTATTTTGAAGTGAAATTTTATGTACTCAGATGTTTCATGTTATATGATGTTTTAGAAATTATTAATAATGTATTGGTAGATTTTTATTTCGTTATAGATGCAAATAAGCTTAATTTTGGTTCGTTACAAAGAAGAAGAAGAAGAAGAAGAAGAAAAGACGGAAACAAGAGAAACGAAAGGAAATAAGGGGAAAGAATTGAAAAAGAAAAAAAAACAAAGCATATAAACCTACTTATATATTAAAAATTCAAAAAAACATATAATTAATAATACTTTGAAAATCTTATAAAATTTTAAATTGAATATACTTTAATCATAAATGTAATATTTTATTTTTAAAATAAATAAAATAATTTAATTATTTATTTGACTTAATTAAAATATTTAATTAATTGAATAAAAAAATTAAATAACTTGACAAAAATAAAGACGAAATTATTAAAAAAAATAATGTTAAATTATTAAATAATTATAAAAATTAAAAAATTAAAATTAAAATTTTAATATTAATAATAAATTTAATTTAATGTTCAGAAACTCAATGAAAATATAGATAAATAAGAATTTTTTTTTTAATTCTTAATTTATATAATTTTCTTTATAAAAAAATAAATATTTTCATTTCATAAATATAAAAATAAATCCATTGTCACTATTAATAATTTACGAAAATAATATTATTATTTTAATTTTATAAATATACCATAATAAATTAATTATTATTTTTTAATGTCATATTTTTCTCATAATTATTAATATTTTTATGTAGGTGGTTGTGCCTTGTCGTAGAGGACACCCTCCACGAGAAGAAAAAGAAAAAGAAGAAGAAAAGACAGAGACAAAAGAAACAAAAGAAAATAAGGGAAAAGAAATGAAAAAGAAAAAGAAGGAAAAGCGGAATATATAAACCTACTTAAGTAATAAAATTTCAAAAAAACATATAATTAATAATACTTTGAAAATATTATATTATTGTTTTAATATCAATAATATACCACAATAAATTAATTATTATTTTAATAATTAATAATAATAATTACTATTATTTTAATGTCACATTTTTTTCATAATTATTAATATTTTTATGTAGGTGGTCGTTTCTTGTCGTAGAGGAAACCCTCCACGAGAAGAAAAAGAAGAAGAAGAAGAATAAAAGACGAAGATAAAAGAAATAAAAGGAAATAAGGGAAAAGAAATAAAGAAGAAAAAGCTGAGTATATTTTACTTTTAAAATAAATAAAATATTTTAATTATTTATTTGACTTAATTAAAATATTTAATTAATTGAATAAAATAAAATTAAATAACTAGACAAAAAATAATACGAAACTCGTAAAGAAAATAGTGTTAAATTATTAAATAAATATAATAACTAAAAAATTAGAATTAAAATTTTAATATTAATAATAAATTAAATTTAATGTTTAGAAACTAAATCTAATATAATTAAATAAGAATTTTCTCTTTTAATTCTTCGTTTATATAATTTTTAATGTTTATAAAAAATAATTATTTTAATTTCATAAATATAAAAATAAATCTATTGTCGCTATTAATAATTTACAAAAATAATATTATTATTTTAATATCATAAATTATGGTATTATTTAATTAATAATAAAGTTATTAATTATTATTATATTATTATTATTATTTTAATGTCATATTTTTCTCATAATTATTATTATTTTTATATAGGTGGTTGTTTCTTGTCGTAGAGGAAACCCTCCACGAGAAGAAAAAGAAAAAGAAGAAGAAAAGACGGAGACAAAAAAAATAAAAGGAAATAAGGGAAAAGAAATGAAGAAGAAGAAGAAGAAGAAATGGAGTATATAAACCTACTTATATAATAAAATTTCAGAACAACATATAATTAATAATACTTTGAAAATATTATATTATTGTTTTAATATCAATAATATACCATAATAAATTAATTATTATTTCAATAATTAATAATAATAATTACTATTATTTTAATGTCATATTTTTTTCATAATTATTAATATTTTTACGTAGGTGGTTGTTTCTTGTCGTAGAGGAAACTCTCCACGATAAGAAAAAGAAGAAGAAGAAGAAAAGACAAAGATAAAAAAAATAAAAGAAAATAAGGGGAAAGAAATAAAGAAGAAGAAGAAGAAGAAAAAGCGGAGTATATTTTATTTTTAAAATAAATAAAATATTTTAATTATTTATTTTACTTAATTAAAATATTTATCGTGTGTCATTTTATTGTGGGTGGTTTTATCAAGGGTGATATTATCATGGGTGATTTTATCATGGGTGATTTTATCATGGGTGATTTTATCGTGGGTGATTTTATCAAGGGTGATTTTATCGAGGTTGATTTTATCGAGGATGATTTTATCGAGGGTGATTTTATCATAGTTGATCTTATCGTGGGTGATTTTATCATAGGTGATTTTATCGTGGGTGATTTTGTCGAGGGTGAGTTTATCATTGGCAATTTTATCGAGGGTGATTTTATCGTAGGTAATTTTATCGAGGATGATTTAATCATAGGTGATTTTATGGAGTGTGATTTTATTGTGTGTGATTTTATCGTGGGTGATTTTATCATTTTTTTTTGTAGAAGTAATCTTCATTTCCACTTGCAAAATAGCAACTCAAAACAATCTAGTATCCCCAAACTCCCTACCTACTATGTAGGGTTTGAGTTTGAGAAACTAGGAGAAAGTTAAAGTACAAATAAAATCAATGTATTTCATTAAGTATCCTATCAACTAAGACCTTGTTGGGCCAACTTCTAAAACTAGGAAGAATTAAAGATATCCTAAGAGCCACCTCCTTCTTAAGCAACACAAAGACTTGGTCCAGCCTCTTGGATTTGTGCAAGAATTGTCTCTGATTACGCTCTATCCAAGTATGGTACACACAAGTTGACATAGTTGAGTACACGAATTTCCTCCTCGATTTCTCTTTAAATGCAAACCGCAGCCATCGACTCTAGTTGTCAAATCTATAGCTCCACTGGTCTAAGCAGCACCATCCACAAACAACTTCTAAGAGGTCACGACTCCATGTACAAGAGAAGAAAATGTGATCTCGAGATTTCGTGGAATTGTTGCAAAGGTAGCACTCAGGTTGAATCTGCATATACATAGCTAGAGAATCTTTTGTTTTCAATCTATCCTTGACTGTCAGCCAAAGAATGAAATCATGCTTAGGAACTGAATAACTATTCCACATCAATTTATGCAAGTCAAAGTTTACTTGAGGTCCGAGTAATAGCCTGTAGCCCTCCTTCACAGTATAGTCCTTGTTCTACTGGCCAAGCCATAGACCATTTGTATAGTCACTGCTCAATCTATCCCTAGCCTTGAGTAATTGTTTCCAAGCCATAGACCCTTGTTTGATGTACACTGAACTTATCCATTTGACCCATAGATGATCCTTCTTCATAGCTAATTGCCAAACTTGCTTGCCAATCCCTGCAACATTCCAAAGGTGGACATCTTGGAAGCCTAAACCACCATGTTTTTTCTGCCTACACAGGGTCTGCCAAGCTACAGCAGCTCTTGGCCTGCCCATCTGATTAAGGCCCCAGAGAAAGTCCCTGCACTTTTGTTCAATTCCCTTTATCACCCGTTTAGGAATGATGAACATTGTGGCCCAATGAGTGTGGAGAGTCAGCAGAACTGATTGGATAAGTTGAGACCTCCCTTGATAGGAAAGGTTTCTTGATTTCCAAGCATTCAATCTTTTGGTGATTCTTTCTATTAGACACTGACATGTTGCAGCTGACCACTTCTTGGCTGAGAGCGGTAAACCAAGGTATCTAAAAGGAAAAGATCCTTTCTGAAAACCAGTGATTTGCTGAAGGTGGGCTTGTTGCTGATCAGTCATTCCAGCCATAAAGATCATTGATTTGTGTTTGTTAGCAAAAAGACCAGAGCTTGATGAGAAATTGGCAAAGGCATCATTTAAAATTTGGACACTGGCTGCATGACCTTTACAAAACACCATAAGGTCATCAGCAAAAGCTAGACTAAACAAACTGGTTTCCTTACACAAAGGTTGGAACCTGAAGCTAGGGTGATTTGCTGCTGACTTCAGTTTTCTAGACAACATCTCCATTCAATGACAAATATTAATGGTGAGATTGGATCCCCCTGTCTAATTCCCCTTGTGTTATTGAACCTCTCCAACTTGACTCCAGCTAGGGTGATTTTATCGTTGATGATTCTATTGAGGGTGATTTTATCAGGGGTGATTTTATCGGAGGTGATTTTACTGTGGGTGATTTTATCATGAGTGATTTTATCATAGGTGATCGTTTCTTATCGTAGAGGAAACCCTCCACGAAAAGAAAAAGAAGAAGAAAAGATGGAGACAAAGAAACAAAAGAAAATGAGGGAAAAGAAATGAAGAAGAAGAAGAAAAAATGGAGTATATAAATCTACTTAAATAATAAAATTTCAGAAAAACATTTAATTAATAATATTTTGAAAATCCTATAAAATTTTAAATTAAATATATTTTAATCATAAGTGTAATATTATATTTTTAAAATAAACAAAATAATTTAATTATTTATTTAACTTAATTAAAATATTTAATTAATTGAATAAAAGAAAATTAAATAACTAGACAAAAAATAAAACGAAACTAGTAAATAAAATAATGTTAAATTATTAAATAAATATAATAATTAAAAAATTAAAATTAAAATATTAATATTAATGATAAATTAAAATTAAAAGCATTGAAGAAGCATTAAAGGATGAATACTGGATCAATGCCATGCAAGAAGAATTAAATCAATTCAAGAGAAATGAAGTGTGGGATCTTGTACCAAGAACACCATCTCAACAGGTTATTGGAGCAAAATGGGTGTTTAGAAATAAACTTGATGAGAATGGTATTATAACAAAGAATAAAGCAAGACTAGTAGCTAAAGGGTATAGTCAAGAAGAAGGAATAGACTATGATGAAACTTATGCTCTAGTTGCAAGACTTGAAGCAATAAGAATATTGCTTGCCTATGCATCAATTATGAAATTCAAACTATTCCAAATGGACGTCAAGAGCACTTTTCTAAATGGCTACATAAAAGAAGAAGTCTATGTTTGCCAACCTCCGGGATTTGAAGACTTTGAACATCCTAATCATGTATACAAGCTGAAGAAAGCACTCTATGGACTGAAGCAAGCTCCAAGATCATGGTATGAAAGACTCAGCAATTTCTTGGTAAGTCAAAATTATCGAAGAGGTAAAGTTGATCCAACCCTATTCATTAAAGAATTTCAAGAACATATTATTGTTGTACAAATTTACGTTGATGACATAATTTTTGGATCCACAAACAATGATCTTTGCCAAGAGTTTGCAAAGCTTATGCAGGGCGAATTTGAAATGTCTATGATGGGGGAGCTCACATTCTTCCTTGGGCTACAAATCAAACAATTGAAGGAAGGAATCTTCATCTCTCAATCAAAGTACTGCCTAGAGATACTAAAGAAATTTTCACTTGAGAGCTCTAAAGAAGCAGCTACTCCCATGGCAACATCATGCTATCTTGATCATGATGAGAAAGGTAAAATGGTTGATCAAACCAAATATAGAGGTATGATCGGATCCTTACATTATCTTACTGCTAGTAGGCTTGATATTATGCAAAGTGTTTGTGTATGTGCTAGGTTTCAGTCATCTCCTAGAGAGTCACATGTAATAGCTGTTAAAAGAATCCTTAAGTATTTAAAAGGAACTATAAATTTTGGACTTTGGTATCCCTCAGGATCCTCCCCTAGCTTAATAGGTTATTCAGACTCAAACTATGGAGGTTGTGAAATTGATAGGAAAAGCACTAGCGGTACATGTCACTTATTAGGTTGTTCCTTAGTTTCATGGCACTCTAAGAAGCAAGCTTGTGTAGCTTTATCCACCACAGAAGCTGAGTATATAGCAGCAGGTAGTTGTTGTGCACAGATTTTATGGATGAAGCATCAGTTAGAAGACTTTAATATCTATCTAGATCACATACCCCTTAAGTGTGATAGTACTAGTGCCATAAACCTTACTAGGAATCCTATCATGCATTCTAGGACTAAACATATTGAAATCAGACATCATTTCATTAGAGATCACATCATAAAAGGAGATTGCATAATTGAATACATAGATACTAAAAATCAACTAGTTGTCATTTTTACTAAACCATTACCTAGGGATAGATTCCTTGAACTTAGAAGAGAACTAGGAATATTGGATATTAATTCTTTGTGATCTTTGATGATGTGTTGTGAAAATTGTTTGAAATAATCGATTATATGATCACCATAATCGATTATCTGGGTAGCTTTTACTTTGCTTGATTCGTACATGACATAATCGATTATGTTCATAATATAATCAATTATCTGGGTTCAGATAATCGATTATCATTAAGCAATAATCGATTATGCGCGTTAGACTTCGAAATTTTTTTATCAAACTAGCCGTTTTTTTCTTGAAAATTGAATTATAGCCGTTATCAAACGGTAACATTCTCGAAACTGCTCTCCCAAATCTCTATTTAAGCACAAGAATTGTATCTTCTCTTCACCTCTCTTTAAGCTTTCATCTATTTTCATCACTACCTTGTTTCTTTGCTCTTGTTCTTCTACATTGTTTTCTATGGCATCCTCATCTAATCCTAGCAAAAGGTTATCTAGGAGAAGACGTAGAGACCCTGTCTCTCCTCCTCAAGAGCCCGTTGTGGAACGCCCTCATGACTTGAGGGGCTGGATTTCAGATGAAGAAATTCATCCTGAGTTTATCCTAGACTTCAAATCTAGGAAAATGGTTCCTCCCAAGCGCCTATCTCTTAATTTTTTCAGGCATGAAGGTTTTGAGTTTCAGGACTTCCTACACGCACAAGGATTAAAACATTTTGTGGAGTTGGGACGCCTTAATGTAGGGGGAGTCTACTCAAATGAGCATTACTATCCCGACTTGATCCGCACATTCTACTGCAACTTGACCAGGGACAATGGCCGAGTCAAATCAAGAGTAAAAGGTATTGATATCTACTTAGATACTAATATTTGGCTGAATGTTGCTAAAGTTCCTATTCTTGATGATGGGATAAATATAGCTGTTGGATATGAAGGCTTCGATAAAATGGAAGTTTACAGGTCTTACTTGAAAGAAAATTATCAAGGCAATTTTAATTTATATAGGACAGGTCCCATGCGTGTCAACGAACGTCTACTGGCCTATGTCATAAGTTGGGTAATATGTCCTAGAGGATCTAATCATGCCCAGCTCACAACTGAAGATTTGTTATTGATGTATGGCATAAAAAATGGTTTGTCCTTAGATTGGCCAACCATTATAACAGATTATATGCTTAAGGCTCAAAGGCTTCATTCTCATCTACCATATGCCTTGTTTATTACAAGGATTCTGATTCACTGTGGTGTCTCTGTTGAAGGAGAGTCCTATGTTGCAATGGATAGCCACAATACTATTGGAAGAAATGTCCTGAATAAGATGGGACTCTAACAGGTGGATGATGTGTGGGTTGCTCCTGCTGAGCAAGAAGGAGCTCCAGCTGCAATGGATGAAGACAGACCTCATCCTCCACAACAAGCAGTTCTTCCTGACCAGTATCTACAAATGCTGGAAAATATTCAGAAATGGCAATTGGATTTTAGTGTTGTCTCTGAACAGAGGTATCAAGCTCTTCAACAACAGTCTGCAAACCTAGATTCCTATGTAAGGACTAGCTTTGAAGAACTAAATACCACAATACGAAGGAGTTTTGAAGATTTTTCACACCGCATCTCTTCTGTGGAACGTGAGTTGTGGGAGTCTCAAGATCAAGGACAGGATGATGATGACGTTTAGAATTGGCTTCTCTATTTACCTTAGTTTTTTTTCTTTTTTATTTATGATCTAAGTAAAAAGGGGGAGAATATGACTAAGTGTTTTTTGTGTGTTCTGTTATGTATTATTGAATTCCTTATTTGATTTCTCTGATAAGATACTCCGGTATTGATCTGTGTGGTATTGATCTGTGTTATTTATTGCTTATTCATTTAATTTTGATTATTGAATTATTTCATAAGCAGGGGGAGCAATGAATTATAAATTATACTAACAAGTACTAATAGTTTATAAAAGTCTATGGATTTATTTCAGCACACAGGTACACTTAAATTTTTTCCTTGATCATTATCAAAAAGGGGGAGATTGTTATCACAGAAGGAGATTGTTGTCATTCTGCTCAAGGATTTTCATAATGATCAAGACTATACTGTACAAAAGTGTTCAACATATCAAGACCAGAAGCAAGCAAAGAATCAAAGAAGACTACTAGATTAGATTTAGTAGTGAGAATCAAAAAGGAACACAACTCTGCTCAGAAGATTCTTAAAAGTAAATTTAATTATTATTAAAATCTTTTTCAATACACAATAATCGATTATGTTTATTGGCTAATCGATTATGGACAGATTTTTTGAAAAGCAAATTTTTTGATACGGCAATAATCGATTATATAATCGATTATGCTTTGAGAAAATGGAAAAGCATGTGATTCGGCAATAATCGATTAGATAATCGATTATACCTTTGAAAATAGAAAATGTGCCATTTGGCAATAATCGATTACATAATCGATTATGAGCTTTTTCAGAAATTGGTACATGCGGTGATAATCGATTACATAATCGATTATGAGCAATTTGGAAAATATGACATACGATGATAATCGATTATATAATCGATTATTTGTGTTTTTAAAAAGCTTATCAACGCGGTGATAATCGATTATGTATTTAATATAATCGATTATGTTCATGAATTTTCGAAAATTATAAACGTTGCACAGAATCCTCTGAAAATCTTGGAAAATCTTTTCTATAATATTCTGAACGTTGGAGATGATTCAGTGTATCAAATTTCGAATTAAGAATATTTTTATATTTTCTTATTTAAAGCTTTTGAATGACATCAGAGTGTGAATCGATCTTTTTTATATTTCTTTCTTCTCTTTGAGTCACAAGAATTTTTTTTTTAAAAGAAGAATACTGCTTTCAGAAAGAAGTGATCTTTACAGCTTTTGAGAAATCCTGAGCAGAGCAGTGCCACAACTTTGATATCCTCACATACAGGTGATATTTATCTTTTGTTTTCTGACTTTCCTCTGAGGCTGTTCAGAGGAGACAAGTCTTCTTCCTTGTGTGATTCAAGGAAGGTTTTCACTTCCTTGTGGGACTCAAGGAAGTGTGGGTATTCTCTTGTGGATTCAAGAGATTGTGAGTATTTTAATTTTCTCTTTTTACATGTTTCACTGGTAATTGGTGGTTGTAATTTGTGAAGAATTAAAATATAAAGAGTGGGAAATCATCTCTGGTTTGAGGTGATTTGGGAATTGGAGTAGGGTTAAGGTATAACCCGAACCAGTATAAATTCTAGGTGTCTCTTCTTTCCCTTATCTCATTTAATTTTCCGTTGCGTATTTAATTATCTGCTAAGACAATTAATAATCAAGAGGATTAATTTTTGGTGAAAATAAATTAAAAGGTTTTATTTTTAACATCAATTCACCCCCCCCTCTTGATGCCACTTGACAACAGTAGCTGCAGTCAACTGAACACGGGAAGAACCTCTCTCAGTAATTGAGGCCCACGGGACTCGCCCAGGCCTCTAAAATCACAAAACATGTTTCAATTGAAAATAGACTCGCATATCCTAATTTGGAAACTTGAATCGATCAAAGTGGTGAAGAAATGAGCAAGATACATACACTTTAAGTTAACCATGTGCAGCTGAAGCACGGGAAAAACGTGAGCTGAAGAAACACGGGCCAGTTCATACGAAGGCCCACCCACTAAGCAGAGATTATGTAGATTATAAATAGCTATAGTCCCTTTGTAATCAGTGTAGATAGTTTTAGCAAACAGAGATTAAGCATAGTTCGTACAGTTTCGGTTTACAGCTTCAGTTTTCAGTTGGAATGGAAAAGTTCGTTAGCTTCGTTTTGTGTTCGAGTAGCTTTAGTTCTTGCATTTTCAGTTTAATCCAAGTAAGTTCTTCATAGTTTCCTTCGCTTTCTCTTTCTCACTTCGCGTACATCACTTCATCCATCATGTACTTCTGAACTTTCGCACTTTCTTGGTTAAATTCGCACCTTCGCACCATAATTCAAATAGCTGTTTGTAGGTTCGTTAATTTTTTTGTTTACAGTAGTGAGTTCTTTGCTTTTTAAGTTTCTGAGGAGTTGATTCACTAAGGAATAGTTTCTTGGTGCTTTGCGAAATTAAAGAGCAACTAAATGTCTTTCAGTGGTGAAAATTCCAACTCTGATGTTTAGTGAAGCCCAACACAATTCGTGTGATTCCTCCCTTGGAAATCTCTGCTGAAATTCCATATTGTATGTTCTATAGGTTCTGTGATTTTTGCTTTTAGTGGTTCTGTAATAATTGTTTTGATTCTGTAAGTCCTTTTCATTAGCATTAGGCCAAGCATTCTTCTTCTATAGTTAATTGATTTCAGATAGTATTGTTTTTGGTTACTGTTTTTAGCTTAATTCCTGTCTTCATATTGTTTAGTCGCAAATCTGGTTTAATTGCTTTGTTTTGATTTTGCATAGTAGCTAATGTTGAATTCTGTAACTGCTTCTGATTTTTCTTAGGATTAGATAAAAGCATTGTATTCATAGTGTACAAATTGCATCATACAAAAAACAATAAACATCTAGTTTTAATTTCAAGCATTCCAGTTCTCTAATTCTTCATTTTGCTTTAAACCAGTTGCACACATTCTCATCTCAGTAGCATATTAGCCAGTACATTTTAACGTGCATAAATCCATAACATCAGCCGCATTTAGGTTGCATCTTTCAATTTTAATTAGCTCAATTTAAATTCATTAGTTTCCCTTACACTCCATCACAGTACTCCAGTTCAGTGTTTTCTCATGAAATCAATAGTTTTAGTTTTCACATTTAGGATCAGAATAGTGCATTAGTCGACAACTTTGCATTCTGCATTAAAACCCCCTTTCCATAAGACCACATTCACTCATATCATTCCATAATTCGAAACAGTATCATCCTTCTATCAATTCCATATCATTCCTTCTAATTCCTATATTCACATCCATTAAATCTATCACTACACATACACCATTGTACCTTCATCACATCTGCATTAGTCACAGCATAACAGTTCCATAAAATCATAGCAAAAACAGTGGCATAAAATCATACCACTCTCATCCCCTCAATTTGCATTTTCATCCATAAACACAGAATCAACTACACCATCCTAATTTGCTCCATGGATTGACACTCAAGGTCTCCTCTCTATTGCATTAAAAAGGGGATTTGAAATTGTTTGAGAAAACCAAAAGCGACAAAAAGGTTTAATCAAAATGGCACCGTTGCCGGGGAGAAATTGGTGAAGTTGATTCACTGCATAACTCATTCATTGAATCTAGGATTCATTTCATATAGGATATAGCATATTGCACTGTACTTCAGAAGTGAAAAAAAAAATCAAAAAAGCAAAAACCAGAAAAAGAAACACCATTACTGTTATCTGGTGCTAATCTTACATTCTAGCTAAGTCAAGATTGTCCAAAGCACAAGCAGCACGTGCATGACCAGGTCATTAGGGGAAACACTTCTTCCTTTTGACCCAGAAATTTCCAAGACAATAAGGAAAGGGAGTGGACAGCGAATCATCAGGGAAGCCTAGCCACCAATTCGTGAAGAACAAGAAGAGTTCACTGCTGCAGACCAGGACCTTGATCCAGCACCTTCTACACATCAAAACATGGGGTCTCATGGTCTGGAAAAAACTCTAAAAGAGCTTGCTGCCCTTGTAGAACACTACCAACCTCTGTGCATTCAAGTTCCTCAATCAAAGGAGGGTGTAGGGAGCTGTGAATTGAAATCGGGACTGATACACTTACTGCCAAAATTCCATGGACTGACTGGAAAAGATCCACACAAACACTTGATGGAATTCCACATAGTCTGCTCTATAATGTGTCTAGCTGGGGTCCATGAGGATTATATCAAAATGAAGGCCTTTCCATTCTCTTTGTGCGATGCAGCCAAGGATTGGCTATACTCCCAGCTCTCACCGATCAACACTTGGCCTGAGATGAAGAGAAGGTTCTTAGAAAATTTTTTTCCAGCTTCAAGGACTGCCTCCATCAGAAAAGAAATCATTGGAATCAGACAAATGCGAGGGGAATCTCTATTTGAATACTGGGAGCGCTTCAACAGGCTATGTGCAACCTGCCCCAATCATCAAATAGCCGAACAACTCCTCATACAATATTTCTATGAAGGACTGCACTCCATGGAGAGAAGCATGATAGACACTGCGAGGGGTGGGGCATTGATGGATAAGACTCCAGCTGCTGCAAGATATTTGATCTCTAATATGGCCGAAAACTCCTAGCAATTTCACATCAGACAAACCTCAAGAGCTGTGCATGAAATCTCAAGGGAAACCACACCTGTTCAAGACAGTTCCAGAATGGAAAATAAGCTAACTGAGCTTACCTCTTTAGTAAGACAGCTTGCATTGGCACAACAACAATCTACTTGTGAGAATCTGACCCCAAAAACATGTGGAATTTGTGCTGCACCAAATCATTACACAGACTCGTGCCCACATTTGCAGGAGGTTGATGCAATGGAAAATGTGGCAGCTGCATTTCCTGGACAGATTCCATTTTCCAACCCGAGAACACAGCAGCAGTTTTCCAGCCAAAGGAATTATGATCCATATGCTCCTACCTACAATCCTGGTTGGAGAGATCATCCAAACTTGAGATATGGACCTCCAACAACAGCTGTTCCACATCAAAATCAACAAGGCCAACACAGAAACTTCATGCCTAATCAGTCTATGAATCAAGTCAATTTTCAGCAAAGGTACCCAAATCAGAGATCCTATCAGCAGTAAGATTACTCGATGAATCACAAACCCTATCAGCAGCAACATCAACTAGTCAACTAGAGACAATATCAGCAGGATCAACCATACAATCAGAGACAACACTAGCAGAATTTTTCAAATCAGTTTGTGCATCCAGTGCAGTAGCCATTGGTGCACTCTTCTCCAAACCGAGACATGACTGAAATCATGAAAAACATGCAGCAGATGATACAACAAGTAATAGCTCCCAACACAGCAATCATAAATGATTTGAGAACTCAACTGGGACAGGTTTCTAATGATGTAAATCAATTGAAACAGTAGGGATCGGGCACACTTCCTTCTCAACCAGTGACTAATCTGAGAGGGAATGTCAATGCCATTACATTAAGAAGTGGAACAGAACTGCCCCCAAGAGTGGAACCTGCTCGAGCATCTAAAGAAGAACCTGAACCAACATTTTCATCCATAAACACAGAATCAACTACACCATCCTAATTTGCTGCATGGATTGACACTCAAGGTCTCCTCTCTACTACATTAAAAAGGGGATTTGAAATTGTTTGAGAAAACCAAAAGCGACAAAAAGGTTTAATCATTATTTTATCGCGGGTGATTTATCGTGGGTGATTTAATCGTGGGTGATTTTATCAAGGGTGATTGTATCGTGAGTGATTTTATCGTGGGTGATTTTATCAAGGGTGATTGTATCGTGGGTGATTTTGTGAATGGTCAGTTTATCATTGATAATTTTATTGAGGATGATTTTATCGTGGGTAATTTTATCGAAGGTGATTTAATCATAGGTGATTTTATCGAGAAATAATTATTATTATTAATTATTGAAATAATAATTAATATAATATGGTATATTTATAATATTAAAATAATAATATTATTTTCGTAAATTATTAAAAGTGACAATAGATTTATTTTTATATTTATGATATTAAAATAATTATTTTTTTATAAACATTAAAAATTATATAAACTAAGAATTAAAAAATAATAATTCTTATTTATTTATATTAGATTTAGTTTCTTTAGGTTCCACTTGAGAAACAAAAGCTACATTCATGCAGAAATTGTTTATCCTGCTTCTTGTTGTTACCTTTTGGTCAATGCTTCCAATGATATTGTCCATTGATAGTCCTCTTGGAGTTCTCCATTCTCTTGGAAGTTCATTACCTGTTTGATGCTCATCTATGGACATCTTTTCAAGACTTTTAGTCAATTCTTCTATGTTGCTAGATGACTTCTGTGTAAGGTCTTCTTCTTGAGATTTTTCCACTGCTGCTTTCTCTTCTTCTGTATCTGTCAATTTCTTTCTTGACTCAAGAGGGTTTTCCTCAAGGTCCAATTGTTCATCAAAGGTTACATGAATAGTTTCTTCTACATGTAATGTTCTCCTATTATAAATTCTATATGCTTTACTAGTCAAAGAATATCCCAAGAATATGCCTTCATCAACTTTTGAATCAAATTTTCCAAGGTTAATTTTTCCATTGTTTAAAACAAAGCATTTACAACCAAAAACTTTTATATGAGAAATATTTGGTTTTCTTCCTTTAAATAATTCATAAGGAGTACGTTTCAAAATTGGTCTTATTAAAAATCTATTTAAAATATAACATGCTGTTGACACAGCATCAGCCCAAAAATATTTAGGAAGATCCTTTTCATTTAACATTGTTCTAGCAAGTTCTTCCAAAGACCTATTCTTTCTTTCTACTACTCCATTTTGTTGAGGTGTCCTAGGTGAAGAAAAGTTATGAGAAATTCCTAATACAGTATAGTCTTGATCATTATGAAAATCCTTGAGCAGAATTACAACAATCTCCTTCTGCGATAACAGCTACTGCCGAACCTGCTTGTTTGGCTTACCAAAAATCCATTTCTAGTCCAAATTATGTCATTCAAAATCTAAATTAAATCCCAGTGAGTCTACTTTCTTTTGGTACAGATTTTGTGATTTTAGGAGCTTCATAGCATCCTGGAGACCCAATTCTTTGAAGTTGACTTTTTTGGATTCGTGAACTATAGTTGACTCGACTTGGATTGATTGTGAAAAATCCATTTCTGCACCGAATTGTGTGATTCTAGTTTCTATGGAATGCTCCGTGTGTCTACTTTAATCTGCATCAAAAATCATGATTTTAGGAGCATTGTTTCAAAAGATACAGGCGAAACAAGAAGTGAGCGTCAGGCTGTGAATACATTAAAATGTGGTGATTTTATACTGTCTTAAAATGAATTTATCCTAGGCTTCATAATTCTTCACATAATATAATTTACAGTCAATTAGGCTTTTTCTATTTATTAAATATACTTAAATGTAATTATTAATTAAATAAAATGTGTTAAATTAACGTCTCATCAAAATACCCCACACTTTTGAACATTTGCACTCTTGGGCAAAGAAAAATCATAAGACAGTAGCATAAATTCAATGATTTCTTGAGCTTTTTAATAAATATCAACCATGTATAAAGCATATTTTCCTCAATACAAAGCATGACATAATTTAAATACAGTTCCTATAACTTAGGCATGGATCATTTTCAACTTATTTTGAGAAATTCTCACCTGGGAAGTGTTTAACTCATCACTCCTTTTTGCGAGCACTGTTTTCTCTCAATATTCTCATTCTGCAAAGCTATTACGATATGCTTGAGAGTGTCCTGATTTTAATTTGTTTAAATGCTATGCACCCACAGAATCTTGAGGTCTTTTAAATGGCTTGTAATGAGGCTATGGCTTTGTAATTTAAGGGTAGGATAACAATGGAGTGCTAAGCTTTTAACAGATAGAACTTTTGGTGAGATCATTCTGCCCTTTAAATATTGTTTGTGTGTGGGGAAGCTTCCTTCAGATTTTTCATTTCTGTATGACATGATTTATAATTTTCTACAACTCTTTTGTTGCTGCTTTACTTTTATTTTTTTATCTTTCAAACTTGGCCAGCTTTACTGGTTTCTTCCTTTTCACCACTGATCCTCAATCTGTTTATATAAATAAATACCCCACACTTGAGCTTTGCTCAAGTCATGAATCAGAACCTTTTCTTTCTTCACAAAGTTCAAGGTTTCACTGGTTTTTCGGTCTTGGGCTTGTATTGTCCAGGGTATAAACAAAGAAAAGGATATATACAGCTCAAAGGGGTGACTAGTGATTTATACTGCAAACGGGTTAGCTTTATTTGGTCAAGTGGCTTAAACAATCATGGCCTCGATCATTTTCTTTGGATGCACAGGTTTAATATAATCTACTCAAAGAACAGAATCAAGTTCTAGAACAACTATGCAAATGGAATAATGAAATGGTGTCTAATTTCAATATGCTTTGTCCTAGAATGCATGATAGGATTTCTAGTAAGATTTATGGCACTAGTACTATCACACTTCAAGGGTATGTGATCTAGAAAAATATTATAATCCTTTAATTGATGCTTCATCCACAAAATTTGTGCACAACAACTACCTGCTGCTATATATTCAGCTTTTGTGGTTGATAGAGCTACACATGCTTGCTTCTTAGAGTGCCATGAAACTAAAAATCCTAATAAATGACATGTGCCACTAGTGGTTTTTCTATCTATCTTACATTCCCCATAATCTGAATCAGAATAACCTATTAGGCTAGGGGAGGATCTTGAGGGGTACCATAGTCCAAAGTTCCTAGTCCCATTTAAATATTTAAGAATTCTTTTAATGGCAACTAGATGTGATTCTTTAGGGGATGACTGAAACCTAGCACATACACAAGCACTATGCATTATATCTGGTCTACTAGCTGTAAGATAAAGTAAAGAACCAATCATACCTTTGTATTTGGTTTGATCAACCATCTTACCTTTTTCATCATGATCAAGATAACATGATGTAGCCATAGGAGTAGCTGCTTCCTTAGAATTTTCAAGTTCAAATTTCTTCAAAATTTCTAAGCAATACTTGGATTGGGAGATGAAAATTCCTTCCTTTAGTTGTTTGATTTGCAGTCCAAGAAAGAAGGTTAGCTCCCCCATCATTGACATTTCAAATTCTCCCTGCATAAGCTTGGCAAACTCTTGGCAAAGATCATTATTAGTAGATCCAAAAATTATATCATCAACATATATTTGTACAACAATAATATGCTTTTGAGATTCCTTAATGAATAAAGTAGGATCCACTTTACCTCTTCTATAATTTTGACTTACCACAAAATTACTAAGTCTTTCATACCATGATCTTGGTGCTTGCTTGAGTCCATAGAGAGCTTTCTTCAGCTTATATACATGATTGGGATATTGATAGTCTTCAAATCCAGGAGGTTGACAAACATAGACTTCTTCTTTTATGCATCCATTTAAGAAAGCACTCTTCACGTCCATTTGAAATAGCTTGAATTTCATTATAGAAGCATATGCAAGTAATATCCTTATAGCTTCAAGTCTTGCAACAGGGGCATAAGTCTCATCATAATCTATGCCTTCTTCTTGACTGTATCCTTTGGCTACAAGTCTTGCTTTATTCTTTGTAATGTTTCCATTCTCATCAAGCTTGTTTCTAAACACCCATTTTGCTCCAATAACTTGTAAGGAGTTTGTTCTTGGCACAAGATCCCATACTTCATTTCTTTTAAATTGATTAAGCTCTTCTTGCATGGCATTAACCCAATATTCATCCTTTAAGGCTTCATCGATGCTTTTTGGTTCAACTTGAGACACAAAAGTGACATTCAGACAAAAATTGTTCATCTTGCTTCTTGTTGTTACTCTTTGATCAATGTTTCCTATAATGTTGTCCATTGATAATCCTCTTGGGGTTCTCCATTCTCTTGGAAGATCATCAACTATTAGATTTTCATTTATGAAAAGATCTTCTAGACTTTGAGTGAGGTCTCCTATGTTGCTTCCACTGGATGATTTTTGTATTGGATCTTCTTCCTGAGATTTTTCCACTGTTGCTTTCTCCTCTTTTGTATCTATCAATTTCTTTCTAAACTCAAGAGGGTTTTCCTCAAGGTCCAATTTCTCATCAAATGTTACATGTGTGGATTCTTTTAAAGCGACTTCATTTGAATCCTTTTGTAGTATATGGCAGTAGCTTGATTCAAACACTATCTTCAATCCTTTATCACACAGTTGACTGATGCTCAAGAGATTGTGTTTTAACCCTTCTACTAGGAGGACATCATGGATCACAAAACTCTCAATTACACCTATGTCTCCAGAGCCAAGAATTTTTCCTTTGTTGTTGTCTCCATAGGTCACATATCCTTGATTCTTCATTTTGAGATTTTGGAATTTACTCTTGTCTCCAGTCATGTGTCTTGAACATCCACTATCTAGGTACCATAGTGTTTTTCTTTCCTTGGAAGTAATCTGCATCACAAACATATAGATTTAGGTCCTCTTTATTATTTGGGTCCTTAGGGGTTAGTATACACATTCTCGGTTTTTCTAGCAATTAATTCTTGATCCAACAAAAATACTAATCACAGTGATAAAAGACATTAATTCTTTACTTGAACCAAAAAAAAAAAATTTCATCCAACAAAAATACATTTATTTTTTCTTGATCATCATCAAAAAGGGGGAGATTGTTATCACTCTTTGGAGACTGTACAACTCTGCACAAGAATTCAAGTGTTTTAATAATGATCAAGAAAATCAAGAATCATCATCAAAGGAAATTCAAGAAAACTAAAGTTGGAAGCTCAAAGTTTTACAACTCAAAGTTTTACAAGACAAGATGAGAAGACTCTTTGATAGTTAGGAGTGACTGATGTTAAAAGGTAATCATCACTCAGCTCAAAGTTTTTCTCAAGAAAATTATTTTCTAAAAACTACAAAACTCGCACTGTAATAATCGATTATATATAGAACATAATCGATTATGTTTTTGGAAATTTTTAAAAGAAGAATTTGCCATTGGAATAATCGATTAGGTAATCGATTATATATTTTGAAAAATGAAAAGCTTTTGTCACTGGAATAATCGATTATGTATTTGAAACTGAAAAGAATTTCTCTCTAGAATAATCGATTATGTAATCGATTAGGTTCTTTTGAATTAAAGATTTTGTCACTGTGATAATCGATTATGTAATCGATTAGCTATTTTTTTGAAAAGTTCACAGCATGGTGATAATCGATTATGTAAATAATGTAATCGATTATGTTGGAAGATTTTTGAAAAATATTCGTTGCACAAAATTCTCCTAAAATAAAGGAGTATCTGGATTTGTATTCTCTGAACGTTGGAGAGTCTCTGAATAGAATAAAAAAATTGATTTCAAATTCGAATTTAAACAAAATATTTTATTTGGGAGTTTTTGGTTATTTAATATGCAAATCAAGGGTTTTCAAAAGACACTGCTTTGACACATCTTCTACACTGCTTCAGACTTTTTCTGAGTATCTTGAGTCACGAAATTTCATATTTTGAAAGAGAGAATATTTTCTGTGCAATTATTTTTCTGAGAAAAATCTTGAGAAGACTCTAAGCAAAGTCGGTGCTACAGTTTGACAACTTCATTCTTGGTGATATTATTTTTGTTTATGTTCATTCTCTGGGGCTGTTCAGAGGAAGTGTTTTTTCATTCCTTGTATGATTCAAGGAAGGTGTTTCATTCCTTGTGTGACTCAAGGAATGTGTGGTAATCTCTTGTGGGTTTCAAGAGATAGTGAGGTTTGATCATTAATTTTTCTATTTTTGCATGTTTCACTTATATTAGTGGTTGTAAGATTATGATTAATTAAAGATATAAGAGTGTGTGATCATCTCAGTTTGAGGTGATTGGGAACTGGATGTAGGGTTAAGGATTTAACCCGAACCAGTGTAAATTTCTGGTGTTTCTCTCTCTTTCCCTTATCTTTTATTTTTTTCGTTGCGCATTATAAAATATCTGCTAGACTAATGAAATTAAGAGGGTTAAAATTTGAAAGAAAAACGTTTAAAGTTTTAATTTTTATTGCATCAATTCACCTCTCTCTTGATTTCACTTGACAACAATTTTTTCTTCTTCTCCTTCCTTTTCCTTTTGTCTCCGTCATCGAAGGTTTCCTCTACAACAAGAAAAAACCAATCAGTATGCAACACCTACATAAAAATATTAATATTTATTAATTATTAAAATAATAATTAATTTATTATGATATATTTATGATATTAAAATAATAATATTATTTAAATAAATTATTAATAGTGACGACAGTTATTTTAACTGAAATTTCAACTAAACATTAAAAATTAGTAAACCAAGAATTAAAAAAAATTATTTTTTATTTATTTTATATTGAGTTACTAAAAATTAAATTAAATTTATTATTAATAATAAAATTTTGATTTTAATTTTTTAATTATTATATTTATTTAATAATTTAACATTATTTTCTTTACCAGTTTTGTTTTATTTTTTGCCATGTTATTTAATTTTCTTTTATTCAATTAAATAAATATTTTAAATAATTAAAATAAATAAATAAATTATTTTATTGATTTTAAAAATAAAATATTACTTTTATAATTAAAATATATGTAATTTAAAGTTTTTTAAAGTATTATTAATTATATGTTTTTCTGAAATTTTATTACTTAAGTACGTTTATATTGTATTTTTTCTTCTTCTCCTTTCTTTTCCTTTTGTCTCCGTCATAGAGGGTTTCCTCTACAACAAGAAACAACCCACCAAGGTGCAATACCTGCATAAAAATAGTAATCATTATTAATTATTAAAAATATAATTAATTTATTATGGTATATTTATGATATTCAAATAATAATATTATTTACATACATTATTAATAGTGATGATAGTTATTTTAACTAAACTTTGTACTAAATATTTAAAATTATTAAAACTAAGTATTAAAAAAAATCTTTATTTATTTATATTAGAGTGAGTTTCTAAACATTAAATTTAATTTCTTATTAATATTAACATTTTAATTTTAATTTTTTAATTATTATATTTATTTGATAATTTAACATTATTTTCTTTGTCAGGTTTTTTTTTTGCCATGTTATTTAATTTTTTTTTATCCAATTAAATAAATATTTTAAATAATTAAAATAAATAATTAAATTATTTTATTGATTTTAAAAAAAAATATTACTTTTATGATTAAAATATATTTAATTTAAAGTTTTTCAAAGTATTATTAATTATATGTTTTTCTGAAATTTTATTATTTAAGTAGGTTTATACTTCGTTTTTTCTTCTTCTCCTTCCTTTTCCTTTTGTCTTCGTCATGGAGGGTTTCTTCTACAATAAGAAACAACCCACCAGGGTGCAGCGCCTGTATAAAAATACTAATCATTATTAATTATTAAAATAATAATTAATTTATTATGGTATATTTATGATATTAAAATAATAATATTATTCTCATAAATTATTAATAGTGACAATAGTTATTTTAACTAAAATTTGTACTAAACATTAAAAATTATTAAAACTAAGTATTAAAAAAAGTCCTTATTTATTTATATTTATATTAGATTAAGTTTCTAAACATTAAATTTAATTTGTTATTAATTATAAAATTTTGATTTTAATTTTTTAATTATTATATTTATTTAATAATTTAACATTATTTTCTTTACCAGTTTCATTTTATTTTTTGCCTAGTTATTTAATTTAATTTTATTCAATTAATTAAATATTTTATTTAAGTAAAATAAATAATTAAATTATATTATTTAATTTAAAAATAAATATTACTTTTATGATTAAAATATGTTCAATTTAAAGTTTTATAAAGTATTATAAGTTATATGTTTTTATGAAATTTTATTATTTAATTATGTTAATACTTAATTTTTTTCTTCTTCTCCTTCCTTTTCCTTTTGTCTCCATCATCGAGTGTTTCCTCTACAACAAGAAAAAACCCATCAGGGTGCAACGCCTAAGTAAAAATATTAATATTTATTAATTATTAAAATAATAATTTATTTATTATGATATGTTATCACTCTTTTTGATTGGACAACTCTATACAAGTAATTCAAGTGTTTTAATAATGATCAAGAATATCAAGAATCAGGACATCAAAGATAACTCAAGAAAACTCAAGTTGGAAGCAAGCTCAAAGACTTACAAGACACAAAAGACTTAGTTGATAGTTAGGAGTGAATGATATCAAAAGGTAATCATCACTCAGCTCAGAGTGTTTTCTCAAGAAAATTGTTTTCTAAAACAAACCATAAAACTCACTGTCATAAACGATTATATGTAGAACATAATCGATTATGTTTCTGGAAATTTTTTTAAGAATAAATTTGTCACTGGAATAATCAATTAAGTAATCGATTATGTATTTTGAAAAATAAAAAGTATTTCTCTCTGGAATAATCGATTAAGTAATCGATTATTTATTTTGAAACTGAAAGTTTTTCTCTCTGGAATAATCAATTAAGTAATCGATTATTTATTTTGAAACTGAAAGTTTTTCTCTCTGGAATAATCAATTAAGCAATCGATTATTTATTTTGAAACTGAAAGTATTTCTCTCTGGAATAATCGATTATGTAATCGATTAGATGCTTTTGAATTAAAAACTTTTCACTGTGATAATCGATTATATAATCGATTAGTTTTTTTTTAAAGAGTTCAGAGCACTGTCATAATCGATTATGTCCATAACGTAATCGATTATGTTCGAAGATTTTTGAAAAATATTCGTTGCGAAAAATTCTCCGAAAATAAAGGAGTATCTTGATACTTATTTTCTGAACGTTGGAGAGTCTCTGAATAGAGTAAAACGTGTGATTTCGAATTAAAATAAAATAAAATATTTTATTTGAAAATTTTTGGTTATTTAATAAGCATATCAAGGGTTTTCAAGATACCTCTCATAATACACTCTTTGACACATTTTCTGAAAAGCTTCACATTTTTTTTGAGTATCTTGAGCCACGAAATTTCATGTTTTGAAAGTGAGAATATTTTTCTGTGCAATTATTTTTCTGAGAAAAATCTTGAGGAGACTCTAAGCAGAGCCGGTGCTACAGTTTGATAGCTTCACTCTCAAGTGATATTTTTCTTGTTTATGTTCATCCTCTGAGGCTGTTCAGAGGAGATGTTTTTTCATTCCTTGTGTAATTCAAGGAAGGTGTTTCATTCCTTGTGGGACTCAAGGAATGTGTGGTAATCTCTTGTGGGTTTCAAGAGATTGTGAGATGATCTTTAATTTCTCTATTTTTGCATGTTTCACTTGTGATTAGTGGTTGTAAAAATTATGATAAATTAAAGATATAAGAGTGTGTGATCATCTCAGGTTGAGGTGATTGGGAACTGGACGTAGGGTTAAGGATTTAACCCGAACCAGTATAAATTCTTGGTGTTTCTCTTTCTTTCCCTTATCTTTTAATTTTTCCGTTGTGCTTTATAAACTTTCTGCTAGATTAATTAATTCAAGAGGGTTAAAATTTGAATTGAAAGACGTGTAAAGTTTTAATTTTTATTGCATCAATTCAGCCCCCCTCTTGATGCCACTTGACAACAAGTGGTATCAGAGCAAGGCTGATAAGGTATTTCTAAAAGATCTTTGAGATGTCTATGTAGAATCAGATATACAGGGAAGGAGCGTCAATCAATCGACCACCACTCTTTGAAGGAGACAATTATTCGTTCTGGAAAGCAAGAATGGAGAGTTTTCTTCAAACCCTCGACTATGGAGTGTGGGATGCAGTACAAAACGGTCTGTTCGTACCAACGATAATGCTAGCTGAAGGACCTACACCAAAACAATTCCTACAATGGACACCGGATGAGAACAAGAGAGCACAATACGATGTAAGGGCAAGAAATGTTATTATTTCCGCACTAACATTAAATGAATTTTATAGGATTTCCAGGTGCAAAACTGTCAAAGAAATGTGGGACTGTTAGATTTTCAAAAACCTCTCGGCAAGTGTACCGAATAGAGGGTATTGAACTCAGGGATTTGGCAAAATTATGCCCGTAAGGGTTTCATGTATTATCAGCTTTTGATTGATTGGATGATAATAGTATAAATAAAGAAATAATATGATAGATCAATTGCAATAAAGTGTATAGGAATTAGATTCTATTATAAACCCTTCAAAACTTGGAAACATCTTTATTAAAGCCTTTATTTTAATTAGCAAAATAATGATAGCTTCTGTCAATGCCTTGATCAGAAACCCTAAAAATTCCCAAAACCCTTTAAATTCCTTTAAAGATTAATAAAAATTTCAGCAGTGAAGATGATTTTGTCAAACCCAATTACCCTAATTTCGTTCCCAAAATTAGGTCAATTGGGGGTTAAGGTTGAGTTCAGAAAAAGTACCCTGTTCCCACAAAAATACCTCTTCAAAAGATAAACATAAAAAGTGCACAATAAAAAACCTTTAAAACAAAGCCTTAAATAGATGCAGAAGATGAAGAATTACAAATATAATCCAATCCTTATACAAAAGGAGTACCTTAGCCACTCATGGTGGGTCGCTTCATAAGAAGATTAAAAGATAGGACTCTAGACTTAATTGCCTCCGGATGTTCCGGATGCTTTCCCAAGCTAGACTCTTAAACTCTAGAAGTCTTCTTTGTTTTCCTCTCTGGAAGTGATGATTTGAAAGCTTCGTGGCTCCCACTTTATATAGGAAAATTTGGCCGAAGTTGGTTAAGATCATCTCAGCGAAATATGAATGCGTTGAGCGGACTGAAACAAATTCAGTTTTACTTCGCTTAGCGCAAGAATCCGCTCAGCGCGAGCGTCCGCTGAGCGCGAGAACGCGCTGAGCGCTGAAGTTCTCTTAGCGCGAGCATCAACTCAGAGCAAGTATCCGCTTAGCGCCTCTTTCTTTAGCTTTTTGTCACTTTTCCATTCTCTTCTTCTCCTTTAATGGCCTGCACTTGGATTAAACAAATCTGGGGCTTTTGTAGTCATTTATCTCTATTTTTCTTTGGATAGTGCTTTGAATTAATCTCCTTTTTATGAACATATAAACACTTATCAGGGACACACTAGAAGTCACACATGAAGGAACAGAAGAAGTCAAGCGTGGAAGGAAAAACTCCTTGACACAAGAATATGAACTTTTGACCATGGCACCAAATGAAAGCATCAGAGACTTTCAAACATGATTTACACACATAGTAAATTACTTAGAAGCCTTGGGAAGAAGCTTTGCCAAAGAAGAGCTCAACACGAAAATATTAAAGTTCCTAGATAGAAACTGGCAGCCAAAAGTCACAGCAATCACAGAATCAAGAGATCTTACTAAGATGGATATGGCTACCTTATTTGGAAAACTCAAAGAGCATGAGCTTGAGCTTCAAAGACTAAAGAATGGAGAGGAGAATTATAAAAAGAAGACTCTCGCATTAAAAACAGAACAATCTGACGATGAAAACGAAGGTGAGAATATTAATGATGATTTTTCTTTGTTAGTGAAAAAATTTTCCAGGTTTTTGAAGAACAAGAAAAAGAATCAAAACCAAAAGAAGGAGAAAAACAACCCCTCTCCAAACTTCAAGTGCTTCGGATGCAATAGAGTGGGCCACATTAAATCCGAGTGCCCATTTGCAAAGAAAGAAGAAAAAGAAAAGAAGAAGGGTAAGAAAATGTTTAGGAAGAAAAAGAATGCCTATATAGCATGGGAAGACAACACATCGACCACCTCAGAAAGTAGCTCTAGTGAAAGCGAAGAAGAAGAGGAGGCAAATCTTTGCTTGATGGCCAATGAAGATCTCGAAACATCATCAAGAGTAAGTAATTCTGAATCTACAGATTATTATGATCATTTACATGATGCATTTCAAGAACTTTTTCAAAACTTTGATGCTTTAGCAAAAAAACATTCTACTTTGAAAAATAACTTTCAAATTTTGGAAAATAAATTACAAGATGCAGAAAAAGAAAAAGATTCTTTGAAAACTAATTTAGAAAAATTAGAAACAATTTCAAAAAGAAAAATTTGTGAAAATTGTGAAATTCTTGGAAACAAAATTTCTAGTCTTGAAAAAGTAATTTCAAAGTTTTCTAAATCAAGTGTGCATCTTGATACAATTTTGAGTTCTCAAAAAGAAAGTTCTAGTAAAACTGGACTTGGTTTTTATTCCTAAGGAAAGTCTAGAAAAACAAAAGACTATTTTTGTCAAAGAATCTAGACAAACAAATTTTCAAAAATCTTTTGTGAACAATTTTCAAAATAAAATCTATAAACCTACATTTTCTAGAACAAAATGTTTTTATTGCATGAAACATGGTCATACGTAAACAAATGTTTAATAAAACATGTAGGTGTTCCTTTTGGAAACTTTGTTTGGGTTCAAGTAAAGAATTAATGTCTTCTATCATTATGATTAGTACTTTTGATCAAGAATTAATTGCTAGATAAACCGAGAATGTGTATACTAACTCCTAAGGACCCAAAATAATAAAGGGGACCTAAATCTATATGTTTGTGATGCAGATTACTTCCAAGGAAAGAAAAACACTATGGTACCAAGATAGTGGATGTTCAAGACACATGACTGGAGACAAGAGTAAATTCCAAAATCTCAAAATGAAGAATCAAGGATTTGTGACCTATGGAGACAACAACAAAGGAAAGATTCTTGGCTTTGGAGACATAGGTATCACTGAGAGTTTTGTGATCCATAATGTCCTCCTAGTATTGAGCATCAGTCAATTGTGTGATAAAGGATTGAAGATAGTATTTGAATCAAGCCACTACCATATACTACAAAAGAATTCAAATGAAGTCGCTCTAAAAGGTACGAGATTAAATAATATATATGTCATTGATCTTGTTAATGTTGCATCTAGAGACATTCGTTGCCTAGTAGCAAAGGAAGAGAATCCTTGGTTATGGTATAAAAGGGCCGCACACATACATATGCATCATCTAAGTAGGCTTATTACTAAAGAGCTAGTAATTGGGTTACCAAAACTAAATTTTGTGAAAGATAAAATTTGTGTAGCATGTCAAAAGGGTAAACAAACTAAAGTTTCTTTTAAAACTAAAAACATTGTTTCTACTTCTAAACCTTTAGAGATGTTACATATGGATTTATTTGGTCCTTCACGGACTAGGAGTCTTGGGGGGAATTATTATGCTCTTGTTATAGTTGATGACTACTCTAGATATACATGGACATTCTTTTTATCATCCAAGAGTAATGCTCTTGATACTTTTAGAAAATTTGCCAAGGCTATTCAAAATGAAAAAGAGTTAAAAATCAAAATTTTTAAGAAGTGATCATGGTGGGGAATTTCAAAATGAGTCTTTTGAAAACTTTTGTGATGAGTTAGGAATTTCACATAATTTTTCTTCACCTAGGACACCTCAACAAAATGAAGTAGTGGAAAGAAAAAATAGATCTCTGGAAGAACTTGCTAGAACAATGTTAAATGAACAAAATCTTCCTAAATATTTTTGGGCTGATGTTGTGTCTACAGCATGTTATGTTTTAAATAGAATTTTAATTAGACCTATTTTGAAAATTACTCCTTATGAATTATTTAAAGGAAGAAAACCAAATATTTCTCATTTGAAAGTTTTTGGATGTAAATGTTATATTTTAAATAATGGAAAGGATAATCTTGGAAAATTTGACTCAAAAGTTGATGAAGGCATATTCTTGGGTTATTCTTTGTCTAGCAAAGCATATTGAATTTTTAATAGGAGAACATTGCATGTAGAAAAATCCATGCATGTAGCATTTGATGAACAATTGGACCTTGAGGAAAACCCTCTTGAGTCTAGAAAGAAATTGATAGATACATAAGAAGAGAAAGCAGCAGTGGAAAAATCTCAGGAAGAAGATCCAATACAAAAATCATCTAGTGGAAGCAACATAGAAGATCTCACTTGAAGTCTAGAATATCTTTCCATAAATGAACATCCATCTAACTCGAAGTCTAGAAGATCTTTCCATAAATGAACATCAAATAGTATGGAGAACCCCAAGAGGATTATCAATGGACAACATTATAGGAAACATTGATCAAAGAGTAACAACAAGAAGCAAGATGAATAATTTTTGTTTGAAAATTTCTTTAAAGGATGAATATTGGGTTAATGCCATGCAAGAAGAGCTTAATCAATTTAAAAGAAATGAAGTATGGGATCTTGTGCCAAGAACAAACTCCCTACAAGTTATTGGAGCTAAATGGGTGTTTAGAAACAAGCTTGATGAGAATGGAAACATTACAAAGAATAAAGCAAGACTTGTAGCCAAAGGATATAGTCAAGAAGAAGGCATAGATTACGATGAGACTTATGCCCCTGTTGCAAGACTTGAAGCAATAAGGATATTACTTGCATATGCTTCTATAATGAAATTCAAGCTATTTCAAATAGACGTGAAGAGTGCTTTCTTAAATGGATACATAAAAGAAGAAGTCTATGTGTGTCAACCTCCTGGATTTGAAGACTATCAATATCCCAATCATGTTTATAAGCTAAAAAAAGCTCTTTATGGACTCAAACAAGCACCAAGATCATGGTATGAAAGACTTAGTAATTTTCTGGTAAGTCAAAATTATAGAAGAGGTAAAGTGGATCCTACTCTATTCATTAAAGAATATCAAAAGCATATTATTGTTGTACAAATATATGTTGATGATATAATTTTTGGATCTACTAATAATGATCTTTGCCAAGAGTTTGCCAAGCTTATGCAGGGAGAATTTGAAATGTCAATGATGGGGGAGGTAACATTCTTTCTTGGACTACAAATCAAACAACTAAAGGAAGGAATTTTCATCTCCCAATCTAAGTATTGCCTAGAAATTCTGAAGAAGTTTGAACTTGAAAGTTCTAAGGAAGTAGTTACTCCTATGGCTACAGAGGTATGATTGGTTCTTTACTTTATCTTACTGCTAGTAGACCAGATATAATGCATAGTGTTTGTGTGTGTGCTAGGTTTCAGTCATCCCCTAAAGAATCACATCTAGTTGCCATTAAAAGAATCCTTAAGTATTTAAATGGAACTAGGAATTTTGGATTATGGTACCCCTCAGGATCATCCCCTAGCCTAATAGGTTATTCCGATTCAGATTATGGAGGATGTAAGATAGATAGAAAAAGCACTAGTGGCACATGTCATTTATTAGGATGTTCTTTAGTTTCATGGCACTCTAAGAAGCAAGCATGTGTAGCTCTATCCACCACAGAAGCTGAATATATAGCGGCAGGTAGTTGTTGTGCACAAATTTTGTGAATGAAGCATCAATTAGAGGATTATAATATTTTTCTAGATCACATACCCTTGAAGTGTGATAGTACCAGTGCCATAAACCTTACTAGGAACCCTATCATTCATTCTAGGACAAAAGCATATTGAAATAAGACACCATTTCATAAGAGATCATATAATTAAGGGAGATTGCATAATTGAATATATAGATACTAAGAATCAATTAGCTGATATTTTTACTAAATCATTACCTAGAGATAGATTTCTTGAGCTAAGAAGAGAATTAGGAATATTGGATGGTAATTCTTTTTTGTGAAAATTGTTCTGGAATTAATTGCCCTTATAATCGATTACGTGCTTAGAATAATCGATTATCTGGAATTTTTCTTGTAGTTCTTTACTTTGCTATATTATAATCGATTACATAATCGATTATGACCGTAAGACTCGTCTGTCTTAATCGATTAAGTACTTAACATAATCAATTATCTGGGCGTTAATAATCGATTATCATAAGAATATAATCGATTATTCGCGTCAGCTTCGGTTTGAATTTTTGAATTCTCGTCAAACTAGCTGTTATGCTTCTTGGAAATCGTTCTCTATCATTCAGAACGGCTCTTTTCTTAAACGTTGCACACTGAATTGCTATTTAAAAACTCTCCAAGTGAAGATTCATGTATCTCTCACTTCTTCTCCTTTGCACACAAAAACCATTCTCTGCCCCCTAAATTCCTTGTCTCTCTGTTATACTTCTCACGAATACATCTCCAGAATACTACATGGCTTCTTCATCCAATCCCAGAAGGAAATTAACTACAAGGCGCCGGAACAAAGAGCCCATGATCAATCCTGAAGTGGCTCTTGTAAAACACCCTCATGACTTGAGTGACTGGATTTCTGATGAAGAGATTCATGGAGTTGGGACGTACAACTATGGGTGGAGCTTATTGGAATGGCAACTATTATCCAAATTTGGTCCGCACATTTTACTTCAATTTGACCAAGCAGCATGGAGGAGTCAAGTCACGTGTCAAAGGTATTGACATTTATTTAGATGATGATATTTGGATGAATGTGGCTAAGGTTCCTATTAATACTGGAGGAATCAATATTACTGTTGGCTATGAAGGTGTTGATAAAATGGAAGTTTACCTTTCTTATCTGAAAGATAATTATAATGGTAATTTCAATCTCCATAGGACTAACCCTATGCGAGTCAATGAAAGATTATTGGCTTACATTATAAGTTGGTTGATCTGTCCTAGAGGATCAAATCATGCACAACTGACCACTGAAGATCTGCTGTTAATATATGGTATTAATAATGGTTTAGCTTTGGACTGGCCTACTATTATTACTGACTATATGATTAAGGCCAAGAGATTGCATTCCCATCTTCCTTATGCTCTGTTCATTACAAAAATTTTGATTCACTGTGGTGTTCCTGTTGAGGGAGAATCTCGTGAAGTAATGGACAGTCACTGTACAATTGGGAAGAATGTGCTGAACAAGATGGGATTACAGAAAATAGATAATATGTGGACTGCTCCTGCTAAGCAAGAAAGGGCTCTAGCTGCTATGGATGAAGACATGCCTCATCCTCAACCTCAGGCTGTCCTTCCTGACCAGTATTTTCAAATGCTGGAAAATATTCAGAAATGGCAATTGGATTTCAGTGCTACAATCAGAAGAATCTTTGAAGATTTTGAAGACCGTATTTCTTCTGTAGAACGTGAATTGAGGGAAGCTCAAAATCAAGACATTGATGATGATGCTTAGAGTTAGTTGTTAGCCTTTTGTATTTTTAGGCCTTTTGAGCTGAGTTTTGTATTTTTGTGTGTGCTTCTTTATTGTCCTTTTTAATTATGATCTAGTAAAAAGGGGGAGAATTTTCTTATGTGTATGTGTGTTGATTTCTGCTTATTTTTTCTGGACTGTTGGATATATAATAAGCAGGGGGAGCTTTAATAATTATATATACTAACTCATACTAATACTGTTGAAAGTTTTTGGATTAGTCTCAACACATAGGTACATTTATGTTTTTCTTGATTATCATCAAAAAGGGGGAGATTGTCATCACTCTTTGAAGATTGGACAACTCTATACAAGTAATTCAAGTGTTTTAATAATGATCAAGAATATCAAGAATCAGGACATCAAAGATAACTCAAGAAAACTCAAGTTGGAAGCAAGCTCAAAGACTTACAAGACACAAAAGACTTAGTTGATAGTTAGGAGTGAATGATATCAAAAGGTAATCATCACTCAGCTCAGAGTGTTTTCTCAAGAAAATTGTTTTCTAAAACAAACCATAAAACTCACTGTCATAATCGATTATATTCATATAATCGATTATGTTTCTGGAATTTTTTTAAGAATAAATTTGCTACTAGAATAATCGATTATGTATTTTGAAAAATGAAAATTATTTCTCTCTGGAATAATCAATTAAGTAATCGATTATTTATTTTGAAACTGAAAGTTTTTCTCTCTGGAATAATCAATTAAGTAATCGATTATTTATTTTGAAACTGAAAGTATTTCTCTCTGGAATAATCGATTATGTAATCGATTAGATGCTTTTGAATTAAAAACTTTTCACTGTGATAATCGATTATGTAATCGATTAGTTATTTTTTTTTAAAGAGTACAGAGCACTGTCATAATCGATTATGTCCATAACGTAATCGATTATGTTCGAAGATTTTTGAAAAATATTCATTGTGAAAAATTCTCCGAAAATAAAGGAGTATCTTGATACTTATTTTCTGAACATTCGAGAGTCTCTGAATAGAGTAAAACGTGTGATTTCGAATTAAAATAAAATAAAATAAAATATTTTATTTGGAATTTTTTTGTTATTTAATAAGCATATCAAGGGTTTTCAAGATACCTCTCATAATACACTCTTTGACACATTTTCTGAAAAGCTTCACATTTTTTCTGAGTATCATGAGCCACGAAATTTCATGTTTTGAAAGTGAGAATATTTTTCTGTGGAATTATTTTTCTGAGAAAAATCTTGAGGAGACTCTGAGTAGAGCCGGTGCTACAGTTTGACAGCTTCACTCTTAAGTGATATTTTTCTTGTTTATGTTCATCCTTTGAGGCTGTTCATAGGAGGTGTTCTTTCATTCCTTGTGTGATTCAAGGAAGCTGTTTCATTCTTTGTGGGACTCAAGGAATGTGTGGTAATCTCTTGTGGGTTTCAAGAGATTGTGAGGTGATCTTTAATTTCTCTATTTTTGCATGTTTCACTTGTGATTGGTGGTTGTAAAAATTCTGATAAATTAAAGATATAAGAGTGTGTGATCATCTTATGTTGAGGTGATTGAGAACTGGACGTAGGGTTAAGGATTTAACCCAAACCAGTATAAATTCCTGGTGTTTCTCTTTCTTTCCCTTATCTTTTAAGTTTTTCCTTGCGCTTTATAAACTTTCTGCTAGATTAATTAATTCAAGAGGGTTAAAATTTGAATTGAAAGACGTGTAATGTTTTAATTTTTATTACATCAATTCACCCCCCTCTTGATGCCACTTGACAACATGATATATTTATGATATTAAAATAATAATATTATTTAAATAAATTAATAGTGACGACAATTACTTTAACTGAAATTCAACAAAACATTAAAAATTAGTAAAACCAAGAATTAAAAAAATTATTTTTTATTTATTTTAGATTGAGTTACTAAAATTTAAATTTAATTTGTTATTAATATAAAATTTTAATTTTAATTTTTTAATTATTATATTTATTTAATAATTTAACATTATTTTCTTTACCAGTTTTGTTTTATTTTTTGCCATGTTATTTAATTTTCTTTTATTCAATTACATAAATATTTTAAAAAATTAAAATAAATAATTAAATTATTTTATTGATTTTAAAAAAAAATATTAATTAAAATATATTTAATTTAAAGTTTTTCAAAGTATTATTAATTATATATTTTTCTGAAATTTTATTACTTAAGTAGGTTTATACTCTACTTTTTCTTCTTCTCCTTCCTTTTCCTTTTGTCTCCGTCATGGAGGGTTTCTTCTACAACAAGAAAGAGCTCACCAAGGTGCAGCGCCTACATAAAAATAGTAATCATTATTAATAATTAAAAATATAATTAATTTATTATGGTATATTTATAATATTAAAATAATAATATTATTTTCATAAATTATTAATAGTAACGATAGTTATTTTAACTAAAATTTGTACTAAACATTTAAAATTATTAAAACTAAGTATTAAAAAAAATCCTTATTTATTTATATTTATATTAGAATAAGTTTCTAAATGTTGTCAAGTGACATCAAGAGGGAGGGTGAATTAATGCAATAAAAATTAAAACTTTAAATGTCTTTCAATTCGAATTTTAACCCTCTTGAATTAATTAATCTAGCAGATATTTTATAAAGCACAACGAAAAACTTAAAAGATAAGGGAAAGAAAGAAGAACACAGGAATTTATACTGGTTCGGGTTAAATCCTTAACCCTACGTCTAGTTCCGAATCACCTCAACCTGAGATGATCACACACTTTTATATCTTTAATTTATTAGAATTTTTACAACCACTAATCACAAGTGAAACATGCAAAAATACAGAAATTAAAGATTAAACCTTTCAATCTCTTGAAACCCACAAGAGATTTCCAACCCTTCCTTGAGTCCCACAAGGAATGAAATACCTTCCTTGAATCACACAAGGAAGACAAAAACACCTCCTCTGAACAGCCTCAGAGGATGATTATAATCAAAATAGATATCACCTGGAGTGACGCTTTCAAACTGTAGCACTGGCTCTGCTTAGAGTCTCCTCAAGATTTTTCACAAAAAGATTAATGCACAGAAAAATATTCCCACTTTCAAAACATGAGATTTCGTGGCTCAATATACTCAGAGAAAAAGTGTAAAGCTTTTCAGAGAAAAATGTATAAAAGAACGTATGAATGAGGTATCTTGAAAAACCCTAATATCCTTATTAAATAATCAAAATATTTCCAAATAAAATATTTTTTATTTTAATTTAATTTGAAATCAAATTTTTACTCTATTCAGAGCTTCACAACGTTCAGAAAATAAAATCCAAGATACTCCTTTATTTTAGGAGAATTTTTCGCAACGTTTATTTTTCAAAAACCTTCGAACATAATCGATTACGTTATGGACATAATCGATTATTCCCGAGAGAAATGCTTTCAGATTTGAAATAAATAATCGATTACTTAATCGATTATTCCCGCAAGCTTTTCATTTTTCAAAATGCATAATCGATTACTTAATCGATTATTGCCGAGACAAAATTATTCTTAAAAATTTTTCAGAAACATAATCGATTATGTTTTACATATAATTGATTATTACAATGAGTTTTTTAATTTTTCGAAAATAGTTTTCTTGAGAAAACACTCTGAGCTGAGTGATGATTACCTTTTGATATCATTCACTCCTTACTATTAACTTAAGTCTTCTATGTCTTTGAGCTTGCTTCCAACTTAAATTTTCTTGATGTCCTGAATCTTGAATTTCTTGATCATTATTAAAATACTTGAATTACTTGTGTATAGTTGTCCAATCTACAAAGAGTGATAACACTAAACATTAAATTTAATTTGTTATTAATTATAAAATTTTGATTTTAATTTTTTAATTATTATATTTATTTAATAATTTAACATTATTTTCTTTACCAGTTTCATTTTATTTTTTGCCTAGTTATTTAATTTAATTTTATTCTATTAATTAAATATTTTATTTAAGTAAAATAAATAATTAAATTATATTTTTTATTTTAAAATAATTATTATATTTATGATTAAAATATATTCAATTTAAAGTATTATAAAATATTATAAGTTATATGTTTTTTTGAAATTTTATTATTTAAGTACATTAATATTCCATTTTTTCTTCTTCTCCTTCCTTTTCCTTTTGTCTTCGTCATCGAGGGATTTTCTCTACAATAAGAAAAAACCCATCAGGGTGCAACGCCTACATAAAAATATTAATATTTATTAATTATTAAAATAATAATTAATTTATTATGATATATTTATGATATTAAAATAATAATATTATTTAAATAAATTATTAATAGTAAGGACAGTTATTTTAACTGAAATTTCAACCAAACATTTAAAATTATTAAAACTAAGTATTAAAAAAATCCTTATTTATTTATATTAGAGTCAGTTTCTAAACATTAAATTTAATTTGTTATTAATATTAACATTTTAATTTTAATTTTTTAATTATTATATTTATTTTATAATTTAACATTATTTTCTTTACGAGTTTTGTATTATTTTTTGCCATGTTATTTAATTTTCTATTATTCAATTAAATAAATATTTTAAATAATTAAAATAAATAATTAAATTATTTTATTGATTTGAAAAATAAAATATTACTTCTATGATTAAAATATGTTTAATTTAAAATTTGTCAAAGTAATATTAATTATATGTTTTTCTGAAATTTTATTAATTAAGTAGGTTTATACTTAGGTTTTTTCTTCTTCTCCTTCTTTTTCCTTTTGTCTCCATCATTGAGGGTTTAAAATTAAAACTTTAAATGTCTTTCAATTCAAATTTTTAACCCTCTTGAATTAATTAGTCTAACAGATATTTTATAAAACGCAACGGAAAATTTAAAAGATAAGGGAAAGAAAGAAGAACACAGGAATTTATACTGGTTCGGGTTAAACCTTTAACCCTACGTCCAGTTCCGAATCACCTCAACCTGAGATGATCCCACACTCTTATATCTTTAATTTATCAGAATTTTTACAACCACTAATCACAAGTGAAACATGCAAAAATACAAAATTAAAGATAGACCTCACAATCTCTTGAAAACCCACAAGAGATTACCACACATTCCTTGAGTCCCACAAGAAATGAAACACCTTCCTTGAATCACACAAGGAATGAAACACTTTCCTTGAATCACACAAGGAAAGAGAAAACACCTCCTCTGAACAGCCTCAGATGATGAACATAAACAAAATAGATATCACCTGGAGTGACGCTTTCAAATTGTAGCAGCGGCTCTGCTCAAGAGTCTCCTCAAGATTTTTCACAGAAAGATTAATGCATAGAAAAATATTCTCACTTTCAAAACATAAAGTTTCGTGGCTCAAGATACTCAGAAAAAGTGTGAAGCTTTTCAGAAGATGTGTCAAAAAGATTATGACTAAGGTATCTTGAAAACCCTAGGTTTTTCTTATTAAATAACCAAAGATTCCCAAATAAAATATCTTTATTTTATTTTAATTCGAAATCATATTTTTATTCTTTTCAGAGATTCTCCAACGTTCAGAAAATAAAATCCAAGATACTCCTTTATTTTAGGAGAATTTTTCGCAATGTTTATTTTTCAAAAATCTTTGAACATAATCGATTACGTTATGGACATAATCGATTATTCCCGAGAGAAATACTTTCAATTTTGAAATAAATAATCGATTACCTAATCGATTATTCCCGAAAGAAAAACTTTCAGTTTTAAGATAATGGATTACTTAATCGATTATTCCCGCAAGCATTTTATTTTTCAAAATGGCATAATCGATTACTTAATCGATTATTCGCGCAAGCTTGTCATTTTCCAAAAAGCATAATCGATTACTTAATCGATTATTGCCAAGTCAAAATTATTCTTAAAAAATTTTCCAGAATCATAATCGATTATTCCAGTGAGTTTTATAATTTTTCACAAATAGTTTTCTTGAGAAGATACTCTGAGCTGAGTGATGATTACCTTTTGATATCATTCACTCCTAACTATAAACTAAGTCTTCTCTGTCTTTGAGCTTGCTTCCAACTTGAATTTTCTTTGATGTCCTATTACTTGATTTTCTTGATCATTATTAAAACACTTGAATACTTGTGTAAAGTTGTCCAATCTTCAAATAGTGGTAACAATCTCCACCTTTTTGATGATGATCAAGAAAAACATTAATGTACCTGTGTGTTGAGACTAGTCCAAAAACTTTCAACAGTATTAGTATTAGTTAGCATATATAACTATTAAAGCTCCCCCTGCTTATTATACAATCCAATAGTCCACAAAATAAGCAGAATTATCAACACACATAAATAATTCTCCCCCTTTTTACTAGATCATTATTAAAAAGGACAATAAAGAAGTAAAATAAGTAATTTAGAACACAACTCAAAAGATTTTAAAAAAAATGCAAACTTGGATTGGGAGATAAAAATTCCTTCCTTTAGTTCCCCCATGTTTGATTTGCAATCCAAGAAAGAATGTTAACTCCCCCATTATTGACATTTAAAATTCTTCCTGCATAACAAACATATAAATTTTGGTCCCCTTTACTATTTTGGGTCCTTAGGGGTTAGTATACACATTCTCAGTTATTCTAGCAATTTAAAAAAAAAAGTACTAATCATAATGATTAATTCTTTACTCGAACCCAAACAAATTTTCCTGAGGGAACACCTACATGTTTTATTAAACATTTATTTACTGTATGGCCATGTTTCATGCACTAAAAACATTTTGTTCTTGAAAATGTAGGTCTATAGGTTTTATTTTTAAAATTGTTCACAAAAGATTTTTGAAAACTTGTTTGTTTAAATTCTTTTACAAAAATCATCTTTTGTTTTTCTAGGGATAAAACCAAGTCTGGCTTTATTAGAACTTTCTTTTTGAGAATTTAAAATTGTATCAAGATGTACACTTGATTTTGAAAACTTTGAAATTACTTTTTCAAGACTAGAAATTTTGTTTCCAAGAATTTCACAATTTTCACAAATTTTACTTTTTGAAATTGTTTCTAAGTTTTCTAAATTTGATTTCAAGGATTCTTTTTCCTTTTCTGCAACTTGTAATTTATTTTCCAGAATCTGAAAATTATTTTTCAATGTGAGTGTTTTTTGAATAAATCATCAAAGTTTTGGAAAAGTTCTTGAAACGCATCATGTATATCATCGTAATATTCAGAATTACTTACCTGTGATGATGTCTCGAGATCTTCATTTGCCATTAAGCAAAGCAAGTTGTCCACTTCTTCTTCGCTTTCACTGGAGCTACTTTCTAAGGTGGTCGATGATTTGTCTTCCCATGTTATATTGGCCTTCTTTTTCTTCTTAAGGATTTTCTTACCCTTCTTCTTTTCATTTTCTTCTTTCTTAGCAAATGGGCACTCGGATTTAATGTGGCCCAATCTATTGCATCCGTAACATAAACATTTGTAGCTTGAAGAGGGATTGCTTTTCTCCTTCTTTTGATTTTGATTTTTCTTGTTCTTTAGAAACCTAGAAAATTTTTTCACTAACAAAGAAAAATCATCATTAATGTTCTCACCTTCGTTTTCATCGTCAGATTGTTCTGCTTTGAATGCGAGAGTCTTCTTTTTGTAGTTCTCCTCTCCATTCTTTAGTCTTTGAAGCTCAAGCTCATGTTCTCTGAGTTTTCCAAATAAGGTAGCCATATCCATCTTGGTAAGGTTTCTTGATTCTGTGATTGCTGTGACCTTTGGCTGCCAATTTTTGTCCAAGGACTTTAATATTTTCGTGTTGAGCTCTTCCTTGGCAAAGCTTCTTCCCAAGGCTTCCAAGTGATTTACTATATGTGTAAATCTTGTTTGAAAGTCTCTGATGCTTTCATTTGGCGCCATGGTCAAAAGCTCATATTCTTGTGTCAAGGTGTTTTTCCTTGCACACTTGACTTCTTGTGCGCCTTCATGTGTGACTTCTAGTGTGTCCCACATTTCTTTGGCAGTTTTGCACCTGGAAATCCTGTAAAATTCATTTAATGTTAGTGCGAAAATAATAGCATTTCTTGCCCTTACATCGTATTGAGCTCTTTTGTTTTCATCCGGTGTCCATTGTAGAAATTGCTTTGGTGTAGGTCCTTCAGCTAGCATTATTGTTGGTGCGAACGAACCGTTTTGCACTGCATCCCAAACTCCATAATCGAGGGTTTGAAGAAAAATCTCCATTCCTGCTTTCCAGAACAGATAGTTGTCTCCTTCAAAGAGTGGTGGTCGGTTGATTGACGCTCCTTCCCTGTAAATTTGATTATGCATAGACATCTCAAGAATCTTTCAGAAATACCTTATCAGACCAAGCTTTGATACCACTTGTTACCAAGTAGCATCAAGAGGGGGGGTGAATTGATGCAATAAAAATTAAAACTTTAAACGTCTTTCAATTCAAATTTTTAACCCTCTTGAATTAATTAGTCTAGCTGATATTTTATAAAACGCAACGGAAAATTTAAAAGATAAGGGAAAGAAAGAAGAACACAGGAATTTATACTGGTTCGGGTTAAACCTTTAACCATACGTCCAGTTCCCAATCACCTCAACTTGAGATGATCCCACACTCTTATATCTTTAATTTATCAGAATTTTTACAACCACTAACACAAGTAAAACATGCAAAAATACAAAATTAAAGATAGACCTCACAATTTCTTGAAAACACACAAGAGATTACCACACATTCCTTGAGTCCCACAAGGAATGAAACACCTTCCTTGAATCACACAAGGAATGAAACACTTTCCTTGAATCACACAAGGAAAGAGAAAACACCTCCTCTGAACAGCATAATCGATTACTTAATCGATTATTCCCGCAAGCTTGTCATTTTCCAAAACGCATAATCGATTACTTAATCGATTATTGCCGAGTCAAAATTATTCTTAAAAAATTTTCCAGAATCATAATCGATTATGTTCTACATATAATCGATTATTCCAGTGAGTTTTATAATTTTTCACAAATAGTTTTCTTGAGAAGATACTCTGAGCTAAGTGATAATTACCTTTTGATATCATTCACTCCTAACTATAAACTAAGTCGTTTCTGTCTTTGAGCTTGCTTCCAACTTGAATTTTCTTTGATGTCCTGATACTTGATTTTCTTGATCATTATTAAAACACTTGAATACTTGTGTAAAGTTGTCCAATCTTCAAATAGTGGTAACAGTATAAAAATACTAATCATTATTAATTATAAAAATAATAATTAATTTATTAGGGTATATTTATGATATTAAAATAATAATATTATTTTCATAAATTATTAATTGGGACGATAGTTATTTTAAATAATATTTTACTAAACATGAAAAATTATTAAAACTAAGTATTAAAAAAATCCTTATTAATTAATATTAGAGTGAGTTTCTAAACATTAAATTTAATTTTTTATTAATATTAAAATTTTAATTTTATTTTTTTAATTATTATATTTATTTTATAATTTAACATTATTTTTTTTACCAGTTTTGTTTTATTTTTTGCCATATTATTTACTTTTTTTTATTCAATTAAATAAATATTTTAAATAATTAAAATAAATAATTAAATTATTTTATTGATTTTAAAAATAAAATATTACATTATGATTAAAATATATTTAACATAAAATTTTTCAAAATATTATTAATTATATGTTTTTATGTTATTTTATTATTTAAGAAGGTTTATACTCCGTTTTTTCTTCTTCTCTTTCCTTTTTCTTGTCTCCGTCATGGAGCATTTCCTCTACAATAAGAAACAACCCACCGAGGTGCAGCTCCTGTATAAAAATACTAATCATTATTAATTTTTAAAATAATAATTAATTTATTATGGTATATTTATGATATTAAAATAATAATATTATTTTCATAAATTATTAATTGGGACGATAATTATTTTAACTTAAATTTTACTAAACATTAAAAATTATTAAAACTAAGTATTAAAAAAAATCCTTATTTATTTATATTAGAGTGAGTTTCTAAATATTAAATTTAAATTTTTATTAATATTAATATTTTAATTTTAATTTTTTAATTATTATATTTATTTAATAATTTAACATTATTTTCTTTATAAGTTTTGTGTTATTTTTTGTCATGTTATTTAATTTTCTTTTATTCAGTTAAATAAATATTTTAAATAATTAAAATAAAATATTACTTCTATGATTAAAATATATTTAATTTAAAGTTTGTCAAAGTAATATTAATTATATGTTTTTTCTAAAATTTTATTATTTAAGTAGGTTTATATTCCATTTTTTCTTCTTCTCCTTCCTTTTCCTTTTGTCTCCATCATGGAGGGTTTTCTCTATAATAAGAAACATCCCACCAGGGTGTAGTGTTAGCTATAAGTGGCATCAAGAGGGGGGGTGAATTGATGTTATAAAAATTAAAACTTTAATTCTTATTTAATTCAAATTTTATTCCTCTTGATATTAATTAGTCTAGCAGGTTAATAATGCACAGCGGAAAATTAAAAGATAAGGGAAGAAAGATGAACACAGAGAATTTATACTGGTTCGGGTTATACCTTAACCCTACATCCAGTTCCCAATCACCTCAACCTAAGATGATCCCACACTCTTATATCTTTAATTTATTACAATTTTTACAACCACTAATCCCAAGTGAAACATGTAAAAATACAAATTAAAGATTATAACTCACAATCTCTTGAAAACCCACAA
>BDMB01000148.1:255628-310070 GCA_016859785.1 Macrotyloma uniflorum
TCCAAAAGAGCATAATCGATTACTTAATCGATTATTGCCGAATCAAAATTACTTTAAAATATTTTCCAAAAACATAATCGATTATGTTCTATGTATAATCGATTATCCTGGTGATTTTTATAGTTTTTCAAAAATGGTTTTCTTGAGAAAAATACTCTGAGCTGAGTGATGATTACCTTTTGATAACATTCACTCATAACTCTAAACTAAGTCTTTATATCTTTGAGCTTGCTTTCAATCTTGAATTTTCTTGATGTCCTTAATCTTGATTCTTGATTTTTTCTTGATTTTCTTGATCATTATTAAAACCCTTCAATTCTTGTGTAGAGTTGTCCAGTCTTCAAATATTGGTAACACGTAGCGCCTGTATAAAAATACTAATCATTATTAATTATTAAAATAATAACTATTTTTTATGTTATATTTATAAATTAAAATAATAATATTATTTTCATAAATTATTAATTGGGACGATAGTTATTTTAATTAAAATTTGTACTAAACATTAAAAATTATTAAAACTATGTATTAAAAAAAATCCTTATTTATTTATATTAGAGTGAGTTTCTAAACAATAAATTTAATTTATTATTAATATTCAAATTTTAATTTTAATTTTTATTATTATATTTATTTAATAATTTAACATTATTTTCTTTACCAATTTCTTTTTATTTTTTGCCTAGTTATTTAATTTAATTTTATTCAATTAATTAAATATTTTATTTAAGTAAAATAAATAATTAAATTATTTTATTTATTTTAAAAATAAAATATTACGTTTATGATTAAAATATATTTAATTTAAATTTTTATAAAGTATTTTTAATTATATATTTTTATGAAATTTTATTACTTAATTAGGTTTATACTCTGTTTTTCTTCTTCTCCTTCTTTTTCCTTTTGTCTACGTCATGGAGGGTTTCCACTAAAATAAGAAACAATCCACCATGGTAGAGTGTTTGCATAAAAATATTAATAATTATTAATTTATATAAACGTTGCTAAAAGTCCTCCTAAAATAAAGGAGAATTTTTGACTGAATCTTTTGAACGTTGTGAGGCTCTGAACAGATAAAAGATTTGATTTCAAATTTAAAATAAAATAAAGAATATTTTATTTGAAATATTTTGATTATTTAATAAGGGTATCAGGGTTTTTCAGAATACATAATTTATACGCTTTCTTTGACATATTCTCTTCTGAAAAGCTTTATACTTTTTCTTTGAGTATCCTAAGCCACAATATTTTAAATGTTTTGAAAGAAAAAAATATTTTACTGTGCATTCATCTTTCTAAGAAAAATCTTGAGGATACTCTTGAGCAGAGCCGATGCTACATTTTTGAAGCGTCACTTTAGGTGATATCTTTTTATTATAATCATCCTCTGAGGCTGTTCAGAGGAGGTGTTTTGTCTTTCCTTGTGTGATTCAAGGAAAGCGTTTCATTCCTTGTGTGATTCATGGAAGGTGTATCATTCCTTGTGTGACTCAAGTAATGGTTGGTTATCTCTTGTGGGTTTCAAGAGATTGTGAGTTATAATCTTTAATTTGTATTTTTACATGTTTCACTTGGGATTAGTGGTTGTAAAAATTGTAATAAATTAAAGATATAATAGTGTGGGATCATCTCAGGTTGAGGTGATTGGGAACTGGATGTAGGGTTAAGGTATAACCCGAACCAGTATAAATTCTTTGTGTTCATCTTTCTTCCCTTATCTTTTAATTTTCCGCTGTGCATTATTAATCTGCTAGACTAATTAATATCAAGAGGAATAAAATTTGAATTAAATAAGAATTAAAGTTTTAATTTTTATAACATCAATTCACCCCCCCTCTTGATGCCACTTATTGCTAACATAGGAATGGTTGGTTTTCTCTTGTGGGTTTCAAGAGATTGTGAAGTTTATCTTTAATTTTCTATTTTGCATGTTTCACTTGTGATTAGTGGTTGTAAAATTGTGATAAATTAAAGATAGTGAGAGTGGGTGATCATCTCAGGTTGAGGAGATTGGGAACTAGACGTAGGGTTAAGGTTTACTTGAACCAGTATAAATCTCTGGTGTTATCTTTCTCTTTCCCTTATCTTTTAACTTTTCCGTTGCGCTTTATAAATTATCTGCTAGACTAAATAAATCAAGAGGGTTAAAATTTGAATTACATAAACGCTAAAGTTTTAATTTTTATTACATCAATTCACCCCCCCCCTCTTGATGCTAATTGGTAACACTTTCACCACTTAAACTCAGTCTCACTTGGGCTAACTATTTCTGGGTCCTTACAACGCCTACATAAAAAATTAATATTTATTAATTTTTAAAATAATAATTAATTTATTATGGTATATTTATGATATTAAAATAATTATATTCTTTAAATAAATAATAATAGTGACGATAGTTATTTTAACTAAAATTTCTACTAAACATAAAAAATTATAACCAAGAATTACAAAAAACATTCTTATTTATTTATAATAAATTGAGTTTCCTAACATAACTTTAATTTGTTATTAATATTAAAATTTTAATTTTAATTTTTAATTATTATATTTATTTAATAATTTAACATTATTTTCTTTACCAATTTCTTTTTATTTTTTGTCTAGTTATTTAATTTAATTTTATTCAATTAATTAAATATTTTAATTATATAAAATAAATAATTAAATTATTTTATTTATTTTTAAAATAAAATATTACATTTATAATTAAAATATATTTAATTTAAAGTTTTATAAAGTATTATAAATTATATGTTTTTCTGAAATTTTATTATTTAAGTAGGTTTATACTCCGTTTTTTCTACTTTTCTTTCCTTTTCCTTTTGTCTCTTGCATGGAGGATTTCCTCTACAACAAGAAACAACACACGAGGGTGCAGCGTGTTATCACTCTTTGAAGACTGCACAACTCTACACAAGTATTCAAGTGTTTTAATAATGATCAAGAAAATAAAGAATCAGGACATTAAAGGAAATTCAAGAAAACTAAAGTTGGAAGCTCAAAGTTTTACAAGACACACAAGATGAGAAGACTTTAGTGGATAGTTAGTTATGTTCTATACCAAAAGGAGTGACTGATGTTGAAAGGTAATGTAACATCCCAATTTTTTAGAAAAAAATATGTATAATAAATAAATATATATATATATATATTTGTAACTTAATTATTTAGTTAAATAAATATAATTGGGTTTACAAGATAAAATAAAATATTTTCTGAAATAAAATATTGGGTTAGTGGTTATAAATAAATATTGTGAAATTATTAATATTTTATCAGATATTATAATATTATCAGAGGATTAGTATTTTAAAATATATGAAATTATTATAAAAGATATATTGGGAGATTATTAATATATTAAAAATATTGTGAGATTATTGATATTTTAAAAAGATAATTTTGTTAATATTTGGAAAGATATTATTAATTGAATCTATTCTTCAAAAGCCCGACTCTACCTATATAAATAGGCGTTAAACCCTTTCTATTCTTCATTCCAAAATTTCCCTAACGTTTGGGAAAAATCTTAGAGGAGGCGACCGGAGGCGACACGTGAGGAGTTGGACGCGTAACATCTAAAGACGTCGCGTAGCATCTAAAGGCGTCGTGCAACGTAATTCGAGGTAAGAGGGGGAGTGGGGAATGTCTTAAATATGGGGTACTTATGAGAATTTTGGGTAGAGAGGTAACCCCTAAGCCTCGGTAGGATTTTGTGTGTTGAGGCAACCATAAGCCCTCATAATTATGTGAGTTATAATCTAATAGCGAGTTATTTGTGATTTGGGTGTTAAATTTGTATTGAATTTTGAGATGCTCATGACATGAGATCTCTACGTGTTGCGAGTTATTTGTTGTGTTTTGAGAAGTCTAAGTAGAGGCTTAGCAGCGTGAAAATCCAAGTTATGCTTGGTCATTCGAGATGTGTGATGAATTGTGCATTTGTGTGTGTGTGTGTGTGAAATTCCAAGTTCTACTTGGTCAGTTGAAAAATTCCAAGTTATACTAGTTAACACTTGGTCAGTTGTAAAATTCCAAGCTTGGTTAGTTGAAAAGTCTAGGCATTAAGTATTTGCCTAGCATTACGGAAATTCCAAGTTAAGACATGGTCAGTTGAAAAGTCTAGGCATTAAGTATTCCCCTAGCATTACATAAATTCCAAGTTAAGACTTGGTCAGTTGAAAAGTCTAGGCATTAAGTATTTGTTACCAAGTAGCATCAAGAAGGGGGTGAATTGATGGAATAAAAATTAAAACTTTAACGTTTAATTAATTCAAATTTTAGCCCTCTTGAATTAATTAGTCTTAGCAGATATTTAATATAGCGCAACGAAAAAATAAAGAGATAAGGGAAAGAGAAAGATAACACCAGAGATTTATACTGGTTCGGGTTAAACCTTAACCCTACGTCCAGTTCCCAATCACCTCAACCTGAGATGATCACCCACTCTCACTANTATCTTTAATTTATCACAATTTTACAACCACTAATCACAAGTGAAACATGCAAAATAGAAAATTAAAGATAAACCTCACAATCTCTTGAAACCCACAAGAGATTACCACACATTCCTTGAGTTCCACAAGGAATGAAACACCTTCCTTGAGTCACACAAGGAATGAAACACTTTCCTTGAATCACACAAGGAAAGATAAAACACCTCCTCTGAACAGCCTCAGAGGATGAACAAAAACAAGGAAAATAACACCTGGAGTGAAGATCTCAAACTGTAGCACCTGCTCTGCTCAGAGTTTCCTCAAGATAAAATATTAAAGCACAAAGAAATATTTTCTCTTTTCAAAACATGAAATTTCGTGGCTCAAGAAACTCAGAGAAAACATATATAAAATATATAATATATTTTATATATGTTTAAAATATTTGGATAGTTAATTTACGTATAGAATCTCATCCTTTGTTTCTTTGATTGGATTTTTTTTTTATTGTATTAGTATCCTTTCTTTAGAAACAGGATTGGATTCCTTGAATTCAAAATTTATTAAATTTGTTCAAGAGTTTGAATTATTTCTTATCAAATTTGTTCCATGAATTCAAAATTTATTAAATTTGTTCAAGAGTTTGAAAACATATTTTTTAAAGTTATATGTTTGAGTTAGATTTTAATTAATCATCCAACCAATTCATTTATTATATTTGATAATTTTTTAAAAATATTTAAAAAATTTATAATAATAAAAACAGTAAAAATTATGTAAACTAAATAAAATTAGTTTAGGTTCATACAGATTTTATATTAAGTTAAAATTAAATTAAATTGAATTATATTTAATTTTTATATTTATTCAAATAAATATTCAATAAAAAACCAATCTAGTTACCAATAGCCTACTTTTCACATAATGCTTGCATTGAATTGAATTCAACATAGTTTCATTTTGCAAAGTGATGGTTTTAGTTTTCCTAGTGAATGTGAATATTGGACGAGTTTGTTCAGGTTGAAATTTTATTTATTTATTTAGAAAAAGTATTTATTTATAAATAATTTATATATAATAAAAAAAGGACTAATTTGTTTGTGTTTAGAATTTTTTTTTCAATGTTTATTTCAATAAAATAAGTAGATTTTGATTTTTTTTTGTGTTTATCCAACTTACTTATTTTAAAAATATGTAATTTTCTCTGTTTATTATTAAATAAGTGGTAATTATTTCAAAATTTATTTATATTAAGTTTAACCAATTTGACTAACTGATTGGTGTTGGGTTACAGTAACAAAAATATTTTTTTTATTAAAATATGTGTTTTCATTAATTTTTATTAAGAAGAGCTAAATGATAACGCATGAATTCAGCAATTGCACTGAATTATTAAATGTCTTATCTACATGAATTTCTATAATATTTAATAAATTTTATAATATTTTAAAAGTAAATTTTTTTAAGATTTTCAATAAAAAAATAAAAATAAACAATAACTAAAGAGAATTTAATTTTTTAGGATTTTTAATAAAATAAATAACATTTAAAAAGAATTTAAACAATGAAAATAGATATATTGAAATTAAATTCCATCTATCGCCTTCACTCATTAATCAATATTATTAACGTTCACTATTATCCTCCTAAGCAATTCTTTGATATAGAGTTTCTAACAATAATTATTATAATAATTGATTCCTCAAATCAATTTAATAATTACCTCATATTAATCTCAAAACTATCACAATAAATATATTTAAATCTGTTACTAGCAATTAAATATATAAGATGTTTTAATTCAAATAAAATATAAGATTTATTTTTCAATAAAACCTTAAATCATAAATAAAATGAGTTTTCGTTCTCAATATCTCCAAAGCATTAAGAACATAAATAAAATATTAACATTAAATAAAAGATAAAATAATAGAAGAGTTATACAGAAAAATTATGATGAAGGTGAAGAATAAATCGTTGAATCGTCTTTGTAGTTGATCTCAAATATTTTGTCTCACTTCCTTGATGTTATTTCTCTATAAGAAATCACCACCAATATTTTGTGTATTTTTGTTTCGTTCTTGAGATCTTATTTTATGGATAAAAATTAGGTTAAATATTTATTTAGGATTTGGATCTCAAAGAAAAATAGAAAACTTATTATGTTACCAAATATTAGCCATATTCTTCTTCTGTATTTTATAACTTCTTTTGCAAAAAAGAAAAATACAAAATTTCTCCTTTTAAGGAGGTTATTAGTGCTTTAATTAAAGAAAATTGATAATTAAGTGGTTAATATAAGGTATATTTTACTAATATTTACCAATTAATACAATTCGTCCAAATAAAACCTTACTTGTCCCCAAGTAAGTAAAATAAAACCATGCTAAGGAGTTATTGTATGTAATCATCATGTTTATAGAGCACTTAAAAATATATTTTTAGAAATCTAATTGAAAGATCAAAGTTCTTTACAACTTTAAATGAAAACAATGTGAGTGTATATTTTAAATAAAAAAAATTATAAAAAAAATCAATCATTAACTTTTCTTAAAGAAATATCTTTCTAATACTATCTCACAAGTAAATGTTTTTTTCATTCAATCACTTCAATCAAGTAATTCTTTTACAAGTAAACTAAAATTTTGTTATATGTTGTAAAAAAATTGTATTTATAAATACTTATATAATATTTATAAAAATTATAATCACTTTTAGAGTTAATTATTTTTATAGTTTTATAAGAAATAAAATAAAAGAAATTTAAATAATAATGAAAAGAGTATATTAGAATTGAATTTTATATATCGTCTTCTTTATATTTCTCTAATTATTTATATATGTATCAATTTATCAATATTATTGAAGTTCTTAATTATTCCTCTAACTAATGTCTTGACATAGAGTTTCTAAAAAAATTTATTATTACAATTGATCCCTCAAATTATTATAACAAAAACCTTATATTGAGTTCAAGACTATTTCAACAATTATATTTAAATTTATGTCTAGCATTCACACATATAATATTATTGAAATTGGATTTAAGATTAACTTTTCAATATAACCCTAAATAATAAATCAAAGGATAAGTGATAAATTGACCTAAGCATTCAGAACAAAATTAAATCATTAACATTACATGAAATATGATATATAAATAAATAAATAGTCCTATAAAATAATTTGATAAATTACATTCAACCTCAAGACATGGGAAATTAAATACTCATCATCATGAGCAACATAAAAATGGATGATAATAGAGAAGAATGAATCGCAGAATTACATTTTCAGTTGATCCCGGATCTTCTTCCTATCTCCTTTGAGAAATTTTTCACATCTTGAATCACACCCAATGCTTAACACCCTATTTTTGTCCCTTTTTCGCTCTTTAAATTGATGAAAATTAGGTTGAATCTCCCTTCAGGCAATGGATCTCGAAACGAAATAAAGAAACTCGTTCTATTACCGAATATTTTTGCTCAAGCGAAATTTTCACTATAAGCTTCTAGTGAGATCTTCTCTTGAGCAAAAGGGTTTTGTTTGAACAAAAATGTTTTCGCAACTGACCTCTTTACTACTAGATTCTTGCTTAAACGAGAAAACATATCTTGAGAAAAAATGCTTCCATATTTTTGGCCTATTTTTTTTTTTGCTTGACTTCTATGTTTTTCCATCCTTTCCAACTTTTAATTCATTCTTCCTTTGATTTAATATATATTTTTTCTATTTTCGATACCTACTCCTCCATAAAGATAAAAATAAGATTTCTCCATATAGAGAGGTTATCAATGCTCTTTTTAGGAAGAATTTAATTGTTAAATGGTCATTTATGATCCATATTTTATTCAAATTTTGCCACTTAATAACTCCCTCAAACCTAGAATCTTACTTGTCCTCAAATAAATAAAGTAATGCACCTCTTGTCAACACAAAATAAAAACTATGTTAGGATGCATTGTTGTGTGTAATACACCCGCCTATAACACATGACACAAAAAATATTTTTCTTTAGAAATTTAATTCAAGGAGGAATGCTTTGCACAACTTCAAATAAAATAAAGGTGATGGTACATTTCATCTATAAAAATTACAAAAGCAATAAGTTATTAACTTTTCTTAAAAAAAATATTATTTCTCTAACACTCATCTTACCAGTAAGTGTTTTTCTCACCCAATCACTCCACTCATGTAATCTAAAATTAATTTTCATCTTTATCTTAATAATCATAATTACTAACCAAAACTTGAATGAAAAGTTTTTTTTTTTAAGTTTGTAATGAGGTTGAGGGTAATAATAAAAAGTTATTTTTCTTGGATAACAAAATATTTTGAAAGATTGAAGACTTGCAAAATATTTTTGTTTTCCAATTCCTTATCTTACAACTTCATTTTTACCTTTCGATAGTTTTTCTCACAAAATCCATTATCACTAACTGGTCAGGAATTACATCTTTTCATTTTTTTTTTAAAATTTTCCTTTTGCCACACCACAAATTTTCATCATGTAGAGATTATCAATTTATAAACTATCATTAATCATAATTCATATATTCAATCTAAACTCATGCAACCTTCATTTATAATTCTTTAACTCTTCAAAATAAGGATTGGTATAATTCTTAATTATGTTTAAGGTTCTTTTTCTGAAGAAAAAAAATAGATAGACTTAAATAGAATTTAAAAATGATTAATTCAATCTAGGTTGGCTATTTGTACTTGGTTTTATTTAATAAAAAATATACCTCTATTATTTTCAAGTTTTTCTTAAAAATCAAACAATGTTAGTTATTACCATGAAATGATAGTTTTCAATTAATATATTTAGACTTTTACACTCACTTTATCTCTTGCTTTGTTTCTTTAATAAAGTTAATTTCTTAGTTCCAAAATAATTTATTTTCATGTCATGCACTGCGAACCTAAAACCACTCGTTATTGCATAATCACATTTCTCCTATAATTTAGCTTTCTCGATTAATATATATATATATATATATATATATATATTTGTTCTAAATGGATTATAATATTGTAAATAAGAGGAGCACACATAATATATTACTTTAAGGAACAAATATATATTTAACCTTATGTTCAATTATATTACAGAATGCAAATAAGAAAATAAAATATAAATAAACTCAAAATAAGAAAACAAATGAATCAAGAAAAATAAGTACCTCATTATTAATCATTCTCAATATCATCTTCTTTGTCATCGCCGACCTCAGTACCGATATCAGTAGCAATTGTAAAGGTTCTAGCTCTACTCATTCCTAGAAAAATATACCTATCTCTAGGCCATTGAACATAGAAGGTATAATCATCTGGATGAAGTCACCCATGCGAGATATGGTGAGCACCTACGTATTTTTATTTCAAATAAAAATAATAAAGAAAAAAAAACTTATTTCATCTAAGAATAAATATTAATTATTCTTCCTCAATTTTTATATTTCAGTTAATAATCATAATTAAGCATAAAACCACATTTTTATAATAAAGAAAAATTATGAATATTGTATTTGTTACTGCATACACTAACATATACTTACTATTATGCTTATCTCTATCTCTATAGTGATCCAATTGAACTGATTTTTTTTTTCATTGAACTGTAGACTCACAAAAAGTAGAATCTTCAATTTTGGAGCTCGAATCGATTTCTTATGCACGTGAGTAGTTCCATTATAGTAGTTGTAGTTCAGCTCTAGCATAACTTAGATTATGGGTTGGATCACTTGTAGTTTAGACCCATACATTAATGTAACTCTCGAATATTATACATACATGATTATTCAATGTATTAGTTAGAGAAGAAAACATCACATTTTACACGTTTTCATTGAGTTAGAAGCAATCATTATTTTTCAGTTCCTCGTGGGAAGTTTATTCAGTTAATTCGTTGTAAACTTTGAGTTTTCTTGCAATTGAAGCTTCATTCTTCATGACTATTTAGTGTTCTCCTTCTCTTTCTCTCATTATTCTCGATTCTTTTATTTCTTATGCGAATTCATGGTTAATTGTTGAAGGTTCTTCATTATTGATTTGTATTTCATCTTGCTACTTTAAATTGAATTTTTCTTGATTGAGAATGATTTGGTTATGCACTGAAATGTCTTTCTAAGTGTATTCTTACAAGATTTAAATGAATTATTCTAATTCTTGAAGCAAGAGGAGTATAGACTTGGAATGTAATCTTCAATAGTTAATTTTGATTTTGTATTATTTTCTATTGCATTAATTCGTTTGTACTCTCGTTTTATTTTCTGAATTTTTGTTCTACGTTGTATTGTTTTACATTACTTTGATTCTGTATTGTTTTTCATTTAGTCTAAAATCAATTTACATTCGGGTAGTTATATTCAATAGGCACGAGTAGTTTCCTTTCACTGAAAGTAATTTTGAAAGTAATTTTGTAGTTTCAATTCTCTGATTTTGATTTTGCGTTTTCTTTTGATTAGATATGTTTTCGTTAACATCAATTTAGTTTTAACTGATGTTCCATTTCTTTTCCATATTGCAATATTACAATTCTTAATTTTCTATAGTTTCAATTTCACAATTTAAATTTCAGTTTGAATTTCAATTCAATTTCCTTTCTTTTGTTCAACTTTAAGATTCCAACACTTTAGTTAGTTACAACATTTTATCTTGATTCAATACTGCATTATATTTTTCCATTTTTAGTTCTAATACAATACATGATTTGTTCTCATTTTATGTTTTCTAGTCTAAGTTTTCATGCATTAGTTTGTTTTTAGCGGCCGCAATCAATTTTCATTTAACCATCACTTTATAATTTGTATTTTATTTTCTTTTAAATCAAAGCCCGCAAATTGTATTTGTACATATTACCATCATTGAACTAGGTTGCTTTCACTACTCCCTAGATTGATACTCAAGATCACTTCTCTACTTTTTTCAAAGAAGAAACTTAGAAATTTTGAAAAATACTTGAGACTAGTGGTTTATCAGTCATTAACTTGACGCTTGCATTAAATATCTTAGATATGTACGATTGTGGTGAGTTTATCAATTTTACCACCCAAGTATGCTCAATAACCTTCTCCTAAGTAATTTTTTATTTCTTTTTCTTCTCCCTTATCAAGATTCTCAACATAGTTGTCCAAAGCTCTTACCAAAGGTTCTAAAGTGGAGATTTTTTTTTGGGCATCCAAAAGACGTTCATCAAGAAGCACTCCTTTTCGTTACTAGGATATCTCATTACTTGAAAGACATCAAATTCACTTCTTCATTCTACACACACCTTCAGCTTCCCATTATCTACATTAATAATGACTTTGACCATCTTCATGAAGGGCTGCTGAAGAATAAGAGGAATTTCATAACCCTCCTCCATACTATTACTACAAAGAAAAATTTATCCACTTCTACTAACAAATCTTCTACAATTCCATGAGGATATTTAATAGATTTGTCAGCTAGTTGCGAAGTCATTTCTATAAGCATCACCTCCACCTGTCCTATCTTTTTTAACATGGACAAAGACATAAGCTTGATGCTTGCTCTAAGATCTAGCAATGTCTTTCCCACTAAAAGATTAGCTATAGTTACAAATATAGTAAAACTCCGAAGATCTCTATATTTGTTAGGTAGAGACTTTTAAGAAATAGTACTACATCCAACTTCAATTCAACTTTGTCATCCTCCTAAATTTTCCTCTTTTTTTTTTTTCTTTTTGAACAAATCCTTCAAGAGTTTTTCATTTGTAGGCATTTTCTCCATGGCTTCTATAAACGAGATGTTAATTTGGAGCTTCTTCAGAATTTCCATAAATCTAGTGAACCATCTCTAGTTATCTTTCTTTGATGGAGCATGTGGATAAGGTAGATTTTTCAAAGGAGGACTACTCACTTCTTCTTCTTTTTCTTTATTCTCTTTATTTTTTTCATTTCCCTCTATTTTTTTCTTATTTTTATCTTTTTTATCACTCATCTCCTTTATGCCCACTCTCATTTTCAACTACCTCATTTTTATTTTCAACAACCTCCTATTTTCTTTTAAGACTTTCACCTATCCCTCTTTTAATGACAATGTCACTCCTTGTAGTGATTAAATTACATTACTCTTTTGGATTTACTTGTATATTAGTTAAGAAGTTACCTCCTTATTCATCAATTAGCTGTTTTGTAAGTTGTCCCACTTGTACTTCCAAATTTTTGATGGATGGCTATGTATTCTTCTTATTAGTCATGTACATCAACATAAACTATGTGAAAGTATTTTCATGTTTCGATAACCTGTCAGGTTGTTGAGTTTGTTGATTCCGATATGGCTATTGAAATTTTTACCATTAAGTTTTCCTCCAATTTTATTATAATAACTAGAATAATTGGTTGCTTCCTCTGGTTGTTTAGGTACAAGACTCTCTAGCTGGTTCAGGTTCAGTAGTACTACAATGGCCATTTGGGTGTTCACCTGCATTGAAATCACAACGCATTACCTGATAAGGTTAAGACTAAGATGATTGCCCGACTTGTATTTTGATCATCTGTTGCTTCAACCCCTTATCTTTTGTGACAACAACTTATTTTGAGCTAGAATTGCATTCTAAGTGTTAGTTTGAGGCTTCAAACCATTATGGAAGATGTTGAGTTATGTGATAGAACTGTGATTTTACTTAATTATAAATTCTAACTAGAGTTCTAACGTGTTCTTAGGATGTTAATTTAACATAATTAAGCTTAAAACATATTTTTAGGAATTTAGAGACAAATTAAAATTCGTAGAATATACAGCACAAATACAGTATTTTATGTTACTTATAGTTTGAAGTATGTATACTGTTTCATTTATATCTTTTGCTACATACCTCCAAAAATCGTGATTTAGGTGGCATTGGTAACTAGACTTAACAAGCTTTCTATAGGAAGTCGAACCGCACGATTTGGAGTAGAATTGGATTTTTGGCGCATGTCTGAAGTTTGCTGACCTGTAGTTGACTCAAATGACGAGTTCCTCTCAAGTTATGGGCCCTCTACGATTCTCCAAGGCCCTTAAATTCATTGTAACAATTCTGTAGTATATATAGATGATTAACCAATGTAATTAAGTGAGTATTGGCATTTAGAGCAATCAGTTTCAACGTTTAATCTTCGAGCACATGGCTACAACCGATTCAGTTATGTTGGTTAGTCCTTTCCTTTGTATTTTCGAGTTTCATCTTTAATGGAAGTTCTGACTCTTCGTTCTTCTTTACTCTAGTGCCTCTTCTTAATGTTTCTTTGCTTTCTTTTTACTGTTTTCATGCTTAGATAGAATTTTAATTCGAACAAAATTCAATGAATAAGAAACTACTTATTACACAATGCTTGGAATCGACTTTTCTCCTTGGTTTACTTTGAGATAGCTTCTCGATTGAGAGTGAAGGCAAAGCAGTGAATCTTTCACATTCTTGAATAAATATTTGGTTGATTAATCAGATATTCAAGTGGAGAAAGGCTTTGATATTCACAATTGGCTAGAACTTAGGATCTTGTTCATTATTTTGAGTTTTGTCTTTTACTTTTCTTTGCAATTTATATTTCAGCAGCTTTTTCTCTTAATTCTTGCAAGTTTAATCCAGCATAGTGTAGTTGGAAGATTATTTTATGATTCGTAATCGGTGAGGAAAGGTTTCTTGGTATTTTTCTAAGAGTTTGACACACTTGGATGTCTTTCAAGGGAGTGTTCAATTGAGAACACTCTAGTTTCTTACTTTGAGAAAAATCCATCACTTTCAATATGGTTTGGACTTGTGAAACTCTCTTATAGATAGTTTTAATCGCTTTCCGTTTAATGCTTTAATCTGTAGCTGATTTAGTTGTAATATTAGTTTTAATTCTGTACAATTTAGGAGTAGGATTACTTGAAACCGATTAGTTAAGCTTTCCAAAAATTTGCACTGTTCATGTTCTTGTTTTGGTCCTTGTGTTCTTGTTTTGGTCTTTACCAGTTTTGCATACTTAATTGCATTTTGAAACTACTACATTCATACATTACTACATTCATTCATTCCTACATTCATTCAAATTGTCATCTTTATATCCATGATTAGCATAGTCAGCATGTGATCATTAGCACTATTCACCACGGTAAAAAAAATAAAAAAAATAGTCCATCACATCATAATTCATCCATGTCAATATAACATTGGATCATTACTGCATTCCATTCAATCACTCATTTAAAGTCTACACAACATACATATTTCCCCATCATTCATTCCATTCAATGATAGATTAAAGACCTACTTTCTCATTACTCCTAGGATTTGACACCTTGGTTGACCCTATACCACACTAGGGGAAGATTCAAGTATTTGAGGCAAGAAACGTGACTAAAATCTTGTTCATCAAGATTAAATCCATATTTTTCCTCTGAGTCATGCAATGTGCCACTTGGTTTATGTTCTGATGGATTTAACCCACATTCAATCATCAAATGCCCTTTATTCATGTTGGCCAATTATTCTTACACCATGCAATCTTTCTCAAGAAATGTCCATGACTAAACCTTTTATGTTTTTTAGTTGTATCATTTTGGGACCATCAAATCCAAAGGTTGGTATTAACATATATTTACAACCTTTGATTGATAATTTGAAAAAGTTGTGGAATGGTGTTTTGACATATGATGTTTCTAAGAAGCAAAATTTTATGATGAGGTTATCCTTGATGTGGACTATAAATGACTTTCCTACTTATGGCATGCTGTCAAGTTGGGGGACTTATGAAAAGTTAGTGTGTCCGCAATATATGGAGCATACAAAGGCATTTACCTTAAAAAATGGGGAAAAACCTTCTTGGTTTGACTCACATCTTAGCACTTGCCCATTGGTCATGCATTTAGGAGGAATAAGAATGCCTTTAAAAAAGGGGAAGTTGAAATAGATGGACCACCTCCTAGGTTAACACTTGAAGAAAATTTTGTGTAAGATCATGAATTTGTCAAAAAGTTATAGAATACGGTTTACCAATTACAACAATAGATGGATACAAGGAATGACATAATTGAATAAAAAGAAGTATTTTTTGGGATCTTTCATATTGGAAAGACAATTTATTGAAACATAATTTAGACGTGATGCACATAAAGAAGAATTATTTTTGTAATATATTCAACATTGTCATGAATGTCAATGGAAAGACAAAGACAATGAGAAGGCAAGGAAGGATATAGCCTTATATTGTAAGAGAAAGGACTTGGCGCTAAGGTTAAGAGGTAATGGGAATATGATAAAACCAAAATCAAATTATACCTTAACTGTAGAACAAAGAAAGCTAGTTTGTCATTGGCTGAAACAACTTAAGATTCTCGATGACTATTGTTCTAATTTAGCGAGATGTATTGATGTTGAAAAGGGACAGGTGCTTGGAATGAAAACCCATGATTGTCATATGTTTATGGAATGTTTACTTCCTATTGCATTTAGTTCATTGTCGACTCATATTTTAAATCCTTTTATTGAAGTAAGTCATTTCTTCAAATATTTGTGCTCTACAACATTAAAAAGGGATGAATTGATTAAAATGAAACAAAATATTCCAATTATTTTATGCAAATTAGAGAGAATATTCCCACCAGGATTCTTTGATTCAATGGAACATCTTCCTCTTCACCATATGAAGGAAGACTTGGTGGACCAGTATAATATAGGTGGATATATCCATTTGAATGGTAATAAAATTATTCTTGTATTTTATGTAAGTTTCAATTTCCTTAGAATTAACCATCATAATGTCATTGTTTATTTTTAATAGGTTCATGACTGATTCTAAACTATCAATAAAAAATAAGGCCAATTTGTGTATCTTACTTGCATAGTGAGACAACATACTTTTGTTGTCATTATTTTAATAATTTCATGTTGTCACCATGAATTCGTAGAAATGAATTACAAATTCAAGTTGACCAGATTCCATCAATGTTACTAGTCTTTAACCAGCTTGGGCATCATTCTGGAAAAGAGAAAATTTATTGGTTAACTAAGAAAGAATTGAATTCAGCCCATGTCCACATGTTGATTAATTATGCTGAAGTTAAACCATACCTTTAATAAGAGTTTTATAACAAAATTATCATTATTGTAATAAATTACACTAGCCTTAAAATTGACTAATTTAATTATTTTTTTTGGATAGTTCATTCTTGGAAAGTGTGTCAAATGCTTCTACTCGTATTCATTTGGATTTTCCTACATGGTTCACAAAACAAGTATGTTAATTAAGAAATATCTTAGTTTTCCATTTTGTACTAAATAATCATGTTCTTTTTATTTGTCATACATTTGTAGGTTAACAATGAGCCATTAAGTGTGAGGAACCAACACTTGAGGGATTTATCACAATGTCCTTTGACTTGTGTTAAAGAATGACACACATACTTTGTCAATAGTTACAAATTTCATACTCATGAATAGAGTCATAACAAAAAAAACAATAAACAATTGAGCATGTGTTAAGGGCCTTACAAAAGGAGGTGAAAGTGATTTTTATGGGATCATTCAACACATTTATAAATTAGAGTATAATTCTTCAAGTTATCCTAAAAATATAGTTTTGTTTTATTGTGATTGGTTTGATCCATCAAGTAAAGGTACTAGACTTGATCCTAAATATGGTATTGTAAATATTCAAATGGATAGAAGATATAATCATTTTTATCCATTTATTATTGCACAAAATGTAAGGCAAGTGTATTATGTATTGTATCCACCGTCACAAACAAATAAACACAATTGATGTGTTGTCAATAAAACAAAACCAAGGGGTAGAATGAACATTCCATTGAGGAAGATGATGTAGCCTTTCAAGAAGATGAAATGTAACATGTAGATGAAATCATTGAAGTTGAAACTATATCTGGATTGCAAGATTTACAAGTTAATTTGGAAGAAGTAAATATCCCCCATTTTGAGTCATCAAACCAACAAGTGGATGAAGAAATAATAGAAGATAGTGAAAAAAAAGAATTTGAAGATGACTTTGAAATTTATGTTTCTAAAGAGGATTAATATTTTATTTTTTTTGTTACTTGCTACTTTTATTATTTACTAATACATGTGACTTGTGTGACAGTAATTATCCCCATGATAATGTGACGTTATAATTTTGTCTTGTTATAATTACTATAGACCATTTTATAGTTTTCTCATCTTTATAGAATTTGGTCTTATGAGCTTTTGATCAGTCACCCCATGTGACTAGGTTTTTAGGAGTTCAATTGTTGATGTAATATTATTGTTACTTGACTAATGTTTTTTTTTTTTTTTGCATGTTAACATTGAGCATCTAACTTCTAACCCTTCCCAATTCCCATACCTCGATAACTATTGAAGGTCCTTGCTCTTAGCTGCATTTTTAGTTGTTTCTCCATCTGATTGTAATTTTCTATGACATTATTGGTCTAGTGCGAACTCTTCAGATATGACCCACTTTACATAGTGATTGCATTATATTTGCTATATATATTATTTAAGACATATTAGAGAAAACTGATATTGTTGTTACTCTTCCATCATCATGTTGTTTAGACTACAAGACTTCAGATGCATGTATTCTATATATAAGATTATATTTTCGTTGCATTTTGATAGTCATTTAATTATAAAGATCAACTCAATATACTCCACTTATCGCTCTTGTTGATTTATTACATCTTAACATCGTACAAGGAATGCTATTAGATTTATTAACATGCATGTCAAAATTAACTATTTGTGTCTATTATAGACATTCTTCATCAATTTATGAAGTTTTAAATTTAAATTATTATAATATTACTCATCTCATTAGAATATACATATACCCTAGCATTTAGTTTAGTATTTATATTTTCAAATTATTCATGAAACTATTATTATACACAAACATTGTGTTGAACGTGTATTGCTTTGACATGGTATTGGTATAGGTAAGCTCTGATTTTTTATTGGCTAAAAGGGAATTGCATCATATTGCATTGCAAGTGAGTTTTAATCAAACCTAGGTTCAAAAATAATTGGTTGAGTTTGTTGTTATTGATATAACTTGATTTTTACTTACAAATAAATGTTAAAACAGGTCCACACATGTTTATAATATCTTAAATTAACTTAATTAAGAAAGAAATAGATTTTTAGGAATTTATAAGCCAAGATTATAAATTGTGTAAAATATTGTATATTTTTTTATTGTACAACTTGGCACTAGTTCACTAAAATATTTATATCGTTGTCCACAAGCATCCAAAAATCATGATTCTTATTGCATTAGAAACTTAACTTATCAAGCTTTTGAAGGAAAGTAGAATCACTTATTTTCGACAAGAATTAGATTTTTGACACGTGTTTAAAGTGAAGCTTATAATAGCTGCAGTGCTAGAGTGGATTCCCTTAAGTTATGGGTTGTCTCAAGTTGTACAGGGCCCATCCATTAAGATTATCACTTTTTTATTATAAATATAACGTTTATCCTTGTAATTAGATAGATTTGGCAGAGAGTACATTGCATTTAGAGCGTTTATAATTCTAGCACATGGCTTCTTTGAAATTAGTTAAAACAGTTAGCTTCTTTGTAGAGTTCTTGATCTTTTCTTGCAATGAAGTTCTTTCTTAGTTTCTGCGTGTTCTTCTGCCTCTTCTCATCTTTATTTTTCTTTCTTTCAATTCAATTCATGCTTTAATTTTTACATTCAATTCGAAATCAACACTGAAAACGCTATTGACTCACAATGCTTGGAGTTGTCACCTCTTTTGGGTTTACTTTGTACTTTTACTTCTCATTGTAGAGTGAAGGAAAAGTTGTGATTAATCACACTGATTATGTGCTTGCTTGATTGATTCAATTAAGTTTTCGAATAGAGGGATTGATAATAATCAAGATTAGCTTGAGTGAAGTGTGTTTCACTATTGGTCTTGGATTTTGCATATCATTTTCACAATTTTAATTCCCTACATTTTAGTTCATGCGTTTCTGAATGTTAAATTTGCAATTTAGTAGTTTCTTGGAGTCTCTTGGATTTAGAATTAGTGAGGAATGATTTCTTGGTATTTTCTTGGAAGTACAAGGCACTTGGATGTCTTTCAAAGGAGTGTGGTGCTGAGAAATCTGCATAAGGCACTCTAAATTTATAGTTTGGCACTCTAACTTTATAATTTCAAGTTAATCTAGCACCTTTAAGTTAGTTTTAATTCCTAGGATTCCAATTAGATAGTTTACTGGATTTTAATTCATTGTTGTAGTTAGTTTTAATTCAATTACACTTTAATCCCAATTCTACAAAGTTTAATTCAATTCTTTTGCATAGTTTCTAAGTTTCCCAATTTTGAGCTTGGTTAGTGACTAGGTGTTCTTTTTTTGGTCATGTTCTTATAATGGTATAAATTCCCAAAAATCATTACATTGCATTTTCACATCTAAATTATGTATAAATATACCTTAGGATTTGATTCATATTTCATTTTAACTACAAAGAGTACAAGTTCTTAAATCAATTATGCATTATACATTTTCTTTTGCTTTCAATTCAACGAAGATCCATTATGCATTAGCATATTTCCCATTTTGCACTTTTCTTTTCCTTTAAGCAATCCAGTTTCATCTCCAGTTCCTATTCTTCTAGGACTTTAACCATTTGGCAGTGAATTAAGCTTTCAATTGCATTATTTCAAATTCTATACTGCATTTACAACAATTCAATAATTTAGGTTTAATCTAGTATTGATTCAAGTTCGAATTTATCTTTCAGTATATCTGAAACCCTCAATAGTACATTAGCATCTACATTCAATTCATACCATATTAGAATTATCATTCATTACATAACATCTACATAAACTTCACATTGCTGCATTCATCGCATAAATATAACCACTACATTCATCTTCTATAAACTCCTTCATATCAATCCATTCATATCAATTCATCACTATATCATTCTACATTCCATTTAGAAAAAAAATAAAAAACAACATCTATTACACTTATTCATTCATTCCATGAAAGAGCATTTTGTCATGCACTCTCCAAAAAGGTTCCCTCAACAAACAAGTTGTAGTATAATGAGAACCTGAGTATCAATCCTAGGAAGTAGTGAGAATAGGTGATGAGAAATGAATGATTCAATGTGGGAAATGAATGAAATGCAAACTAAATGCAATATTAAACTACAAATTAACCTAAAAATGGGGTTAGAATATTATATGCAATGGAATGGAATGAAAACAAAATGCAAATTATGAAAATGTGTAAAAATCACAAATTCACAACTCTGACCGAGGTGAACAGTACCACTCGGTCAGAAACTAAGCCAAAAATGGCACTCTCGGTCAAAATGAAATGGTGAATGAATGTGTCGGTCAAAATGAAATGGCACTCTTTTGCCTATTGGCTTCATAACTTTAACTTTTTCTTTTCTTTTTCAGCACATTTTACTTGATAGCCACTTTGTCACGACTTTATCATTTCTTTTTCAACTCTTTTGCATAATTAACACAACCAAGATCACCCCACACTTGAACTTTCCTCCATCCTTAACTTAGAACATTTTTCTTCAACCAAAGTCCACGGGTTTACATGGTTTTTCTGATTTATGGCTTATAATGTAAAGGTTATAGACAAGAAAAGGATAATTAGGCTCAAAATGGGTGACTAATGACAATAACATTTAGGGTGGACTTTATTTGGTTAGTGTCTGCAACAAACATGGCCTTGGTCATTTTCAACAGATGCACATAATTAGATAATTTACTAAAAGAATAAACTCAAGTTCTGCAATAGTTAAGCATAAAAAATGCATCACACTGATAAAGCCCTATTTATAGATATTTTATGTGTTCCATAATGGTATTTAAGTAAGAGTAAATTAATAAGAATAGCTAAATTATGCACATAATACATTAAGAAGGAATTTTGAAGCTTAGGAAAAGTTTCTCTTAAAAAACAGTATTGAAGTACTATGAAATCATGTATTCTGGGCACGATGTTCATTTCATATCTTTTTCCACAATGCCTCTAAAATCATAATTTTTGATGCAGATTAAAATAGAAATTCAAATCTTTGCATAGGAATTGGAATCAAACAAATCGAGGCAAAATCGGATTTTTCACAGCCAATATAAGACGAGTCAACTGCAGTTCATAAACTCAGAAAAGTCAACCTCGAAGATTCAGATCTCTAGGACGCTAAAAGCTCCTAAAATCACGAAATCTGGACCAAACGAAAATAGACTTCTTGGGCTTCAATATGGATTTTGAATGAAGCAATTTGGACCAGAATTAGATTTTTGGCAAGCTAAACAAGTGGGCTCGACAGCAGTTGAAGCTCACTGGAAAATACGAAAAACATACTTCAGTAAATAAAATCCAGTAAGTTCGTCTTGAAACCAAAAATCATGAAGTTAATCTTAAATTAAAGAAGACTCATATACCTTTCTAGCAAAACAAAAATCACATAAAACAAAGTAGAATAGGAATTTTGCCACGTACTCAAAGTGAAGGTACAGCAAGCTACAAGTCTGAGAAGTTTCTCTCAAGTGGCTGGGCCATCTCAAGTGAAATCATGGGCCTGTGCAGTGAATACAGTGACTTTGTATTATATAGTTAATTGTACTTTGTAATAGATAGATTTGGCATTCAGAGTTATAGTGAAAAGTGCTTTTCGATTCTCACAGAGTTCTCGTGCTTGGTAATTAATTCAGTTGTAAAGCTCGTTCTTTCTTGGTACGTTTTCTTGCAACGAAAGTTGTGTATCTTTGATTTCTTTCGCTCTAATGCCTCTTCTCTTCGTTTAGTTGTTTTGATTTCTATTGTTTTTACAATTTAATCGTTTCTTCGTAAGCATTACAGCTAGCCATAGCTTTGCATTTAAGATTCTTAGTTCTAGTTCACTCCCTGATTTTTCGTAGTTCTTAGTTTCGCAAATAAATCTACAAGTTCTATTGCTTAGTCTCAGATTATTTTGTGAATCTTCAACCGGTTAGGGAAGGTTTCTTGGTGTCTTCTTGGAAATTTAGAGCACTTAAATGTCTTTTAAGTGATTGATTGATTGGAACCAGTCCCGCTGCAAAATTCAAAGAAGATCCAGCACTTCTAAATCAGTTGAAGTTCATAGAATTTTCCTTTAATGTTTTCTGTAGTTGTTTGAGTCAATTTGGAAGATACTGTAATTCTTTCCTTTTGATTTACTGCAATTTGATTTGCTGCATTAGTTTCATCCAATAATCAAATAAATTCAATCCCTGTTACTGCATTTTTGCGATTACTGTTCATTGTTCTTCTTCTAGGTTTCTGTTCTTGTTTTGGTTAGTTTTCTGGGTTTCTGTTCTTATTTTGGTCATGTTTTCTGGGTTTGAAGTTGGTCATAGTTGCTACATATTAGTCTCTGCATTTACATTCTGGCATAGGTATAGAGTAGATGCCAATAATCATTACAGCATAGTCAATTTCTGGAGTTGTTTCGGTTTCATAATTTTGCAATACATTTCCCCCCTTTTCTTACATCAAAAACAAAATAAAAGAAAGCATGAATCCACTGCATTGCACCTGCATATTAGAATAGTTCCATTCCAACATTCTTTCTTACATCATCTCATCCATTCGGTCTTCATCTCCAGGTCATTTTAAGCATCATTAACATTTCATCACAGCCACATGAAATCATAAAAAGACATTATTTCATCTAGTTCATTATAGTGACATCCATTCATTCATTCATTACAGCCATCCATCTTAACATTCCAGTCACATAAAATCATAAAATTAAACATCGTTCATCATTTCCATTCCCTATTAATCTGATTCAATTACTGCCTATCTCAACTTCACTACTCCTTGGATTGATCTCTTGGTTTCCTATACTACACTTTAAAAGGGGAATCAATATTTGAAAAGAGAATAAAAGCGACTGAAAAATCTTCTCTATCAAATTGGCGCCGTTGTCGGGGAGTAGAGGCAGTGATTGAAATCGTTTAACCATCACCATCCATTCTTCTAACAGTTGCATAACACGAAAAAAAAAAAAACAAAGAAAGCAAGCATATATATTGTGCTTCACTAACCATTCGTGCAACTTCAAGTGACAACATCCTACAGAAGTTTCTAAGGTAATGCATGACCCGATCAGCTAGGGAGACCTTGCTGCCATTTGATCCAGAGATTACCAAGACACTAAGGAAAGGAACTGGACAGAGGTTGCCTAAAACAGCAGAAGCACAGCAGCCTCAACACAACAGCGAAGAATTAAGCCCGAAACGAAATAATCAAACCATGGGTTCGCATCAGCTAGAGAAAACACTCAAAGAATTGGCAGCACCAGCGAAGCATTACCAACCATTGTGCATTCAAGTGCCAGTCCATCAGGAGGGGATGGCCAGCTACAAACTTAAGTCAGGTTTAATTCATCTACTGCCAAAGTTCCATGGCCTGGCTGGGGAAGATCCACATAAGCATCTCATGGAATTCCATTTGGTATGCTCCACCATGTGACCTACTGAGGTGCCTGAAGACTATGCTAAGATGAAGGTGTTTCCCTTCTCTCTATGTGACACAGCCAAAGATTGGTTGTACTTCCAGCCCTCACCAATCAATACTTGGCCCGAAATGAAAAGAAAGTTCCTGGAAAAAAATTTTCCAACCTCAAGAACAGCAGCAATTCGAAAAGAAATCAGTGGCATCAGGCAATTGCAAGGCAAATCACTGTTTGAGTATTGGGAAAGGTTCAATAAACTGTGTGCCACCTTCCCCAATCACCAGATCATTGAACAGTTGTTGATTCAATATTTCTATGAGGGATTAACAGCTATGGATCGAAGTATGATCGATGCAGCTAGTGGGGGAGCACTCATGGACAAGACACCAGCTGCAGCTCGTTATCTTATTTCAAATATGGCTGAAAACTCACAACAGTTTCACTCTAGACAAACCAGAAGCGTCCATGCAGTTGGTCAGCAAAGTGCATCAGCTCAGGACAATTCTAGACTAGAAAATAAACTCACTGAGTTGACTTTGTTGGTAAGACAGTTGGCCCTCACTCAACATTCAAATACCATGAACAATCCACCTACTTCTTGTAGAATTTGTGCTACAGACCATCATATAGATCTTTGTCCCCAACTTCAAGAATCAAGTTCATATGAAACAGCAACAGCCATGTACCCTGGGCAATCTTCTTTTTCAAGACCTGAACCACCTCCAGCGCATGCGAACCATCACAGGAATGATCCTTATTCTCTTACTTATAACCTGGCTGGAGGAATCACCCAAATTTGAGATATGGACCCAGTGGAGGTCAGCACAACTCGAACACATCGCACTCCCAGTCTCGGTCTCATCAACCTTTCCACCAACACCAATCTAACTATCAGCAGCATTCAAACAGTCATTACCATCAGCAACAAAACCAAAATTTCCAACAGCCAAGATATAATTCATATAAAAACCAACAGCATCAGCACGAGTAGCCACTGCAGCAGCCAGTGGTGCCCCAACCAACAGCACTAGACATGAACAAACTGTGGGAGAATATTTCAGCAAGCATGAATGATATGAAAACACAAATTGGCCAGCTCTCCACAGAATTAAACATCTTGAAACAGCAGCAGTCAAACAATCTCCCATCACAACCAGTGATCAACCCGAGGGGACATTTAAACGCCATTACTTTAAGGAGTGGAAAGGAAGTTCAAAGCAAAACTGAGGCAGCAAAGGTACCTCCTGAAAACAACACAACAAGAGTGGCACCCACTAAGCCAAGAGAGGATAGGCACCAGTCAGCACAGTCATCCCCATTCCCTTCACGAAGCTTACAAACTAAGAAAAGGGAAGTAGATCCGGAGCTATTGGAAATGTTAAAAAAAGTAGAAATTAATATCCCTCTATTGGAGGCAGTCAAACAAGTGCCAAAATATGCAAAATTTCTCAAGGAGCTTTGCACGTATAAGAGGAGGCTAAGAGGAGCAAACACTGAAGTTGTTTCTACTCTATCCAAACTACCACTGCCCCAGAAATGCAATGATCCAAGTTCATTTTCCATTCCCTGCACCATAGGAGAACTCACATGGGAATCCTCTGATCGATCTTGGTGCCTCAATTAATGTGATGCCCATTGTTCTCTACAACATGCTGCAACTGGAGAATTTGAAATCCACAGAAGTAATCATCCAACTGGCCAACAAGACCACAATCCAACCCATCAGTTTGCTCGAAGACGTCTTGGTCAAAGTAAATAAGCTAATATTCCCAGCTGATTTTTATATCATTGACACAGAAGGTGATGCAAGCAACAGCCAAGCCACTTTGATTCTAGGCAGACCCTTCCTCATGATAGCTAAAACGAAGATTGATGTGCATGCTGGGATGCTCACAATGGAATTCGGGGAGGAAAAGATCACCTTCAACATATTCGCAGCCATGAAGTACCCAATAGAAAGCAACACTGTAGTATATGATCATTCTCTTTTTGCCATGAACTGTGTAGGAGTAGATGACTGTTTTGACATTAATTTAGAAGAGCTACATGTTGTTTTCGGCCATGATGGCCAGTGTGCAAATCTGAACAATAAATACACAGCACACACTATCAATAATGTGGATTCTGCAGGTACCAATGAAAATAAAAAAGAAATAAAAGAACAGTAGCAAGGCAATGAATCTGAACTGAAGCTCTTGCCTGCACACCTGAAATATTCTTTTCTAGGTGAGAATAAATCCAAACCTGTAATTATTTCTAGTGAACTAACCCTTGTGCAAGAGACCAAATTAATTAAAGTGCTGAAGACCCATGAGAAAGCAATTGGCTGGAGTCTAGAAGACATCCCAGGGATAAGCCCCTCAATCTGCATGCATCGAATTCTACTGGAAGCCAACTACAAAGCAGTGAGGCAGCCACAACGCACCCAACAATAGCAGAAGAAGTTAAAAAGGAAGTGACTAAATTATTTAAAGCAGGCATCATTTATCCCGTCTCAGACAGCGAATGGGTCTCTCTAGTGCAGGTACTACCAAAGAAATCTGGGACAACTGTGATAGAAACCAAGAATAAGGAACTGTTACAAGCACGAGTGGTCAATAAATGGCGAGTCTGTATTGACTACATAAGACTCAATCAAGCAACTCGAAAGGACCACTTTCCTCTACCCTTCATCGACCAAATGTTGGAAAGACTTGCAGGACAGTCCCACTACTACTTCCTGGATGGTTTTTCAAGTTACATGCAGATTCACATTGCTCTAGAAGACCAGCACAAAACGACATTTACATGTCCATTTGGCACCTTTGCCTATTCGCGAATGCCCATTGGACTATGTAATGCGCCAGCCACTTTCCAAAGGTGCATGGTAAGTATATTTAGTGATTTAATTGAAGACTGCATGGAAGTCTACATGGATGACTTCACTGTTTTCGGTCTAACTTATGAATCATGCTTGAATAATTTAGCTAAGGTATTGCAAAGGTGTGTTCAAAATAATTTAGTGCTCAATTTTGAAAAATGTCATTTTATGGTCCGAGAAGGCATAGTTCTTAGCCATTTAATCTTTGAAAAAGGCATTGCAGTAGACAAAACCAAAGTGGAAGTCATTTCCACTTTAAATTATCCAACTTCAGTCAAGGAAGTCAGATCATTCCTAGGCCACGCGGGGTTCTATCAAAGATTTATTCAGGATTTCAGCAAGATAGTCGTGCCACTGTCTAAGTTATTGCAGAAGGAGGTACAATTTAATTTTAATGATCACTGTAAAGCTGCATTTGACAATTTAAAAGATAAATTAATCATTGCACCTGTGATGCAACTGATGAAAGCACTTTTGTCGCGGTGCGCTTTATGCAAATAATGGTTTCTAACAACAAATAGTAATGTAGTATAGTGGACAACCAAGAATCAATCCAAGGAAGTAAAGAGCAAAGAGAAATGAGAGATGTGTGATTCAAATGAGTGAAAAATGCATGAAATGAATGAAATGCAACCTAAAAATCAAGTTAAAACTAAATGAACCTAAATGGGGTTAGAATCTATATGGTATGAATCTATAGAGATAGAATGGAAAACAGAATGCTAATTAAAAGTTACAATGCAATTCAGTACAGAATTCACAAGAATTAACCAAATCAAAAATCAACACAAGGAAAAATATGGTGTTTTCGGCCAAATGCAAGGAAATTGATGAATTTATGCACCAACAATGGTCCAAGATGAATCAAATGATGAATGAATAAAGTGGTAGAAATGTGGTGCAGAAAATATGGACAAAAGTATGAGTTAGCCGAAAATCACTCAAAAATGGCTAGTTAGGAGCACTTACCTTGGTCAAAAATTGAAGTTGGTCAAAATGGTGAAATAACTGCACAAAATGTTAGTAAACACTAAAACAAACAACTTTTGTGAAGACGTGGTTAGTAAAATGTGAACAAAAATGGGGGTTGACCGAGTATCAATGATTTTGGCTAAGTTTGGTGCACCAAAAGTGCACCACTCGGTCAAGTACAAATATTTTTTATTTTTTTTAAATTCTGGCTGAGCACAAATGGTCTAATGGATGAAAGAATGAAGTGGTAAAAATTTTGTTCGGGCAAAGTTGAAGATGGCTAAGTCAAAATTCAAAATCAAGTTCTGACCGAGCCAAAAACTAGCCAAAAATGGGTGGCTCTCGGTCAGAGCTCAATCTGGACAACTTTTCTCGAACCAAAATCTTAGGGTGGCTTGTAAATATGGGGTTGGTCGAGTGAAATGTGGTTATTTTTGGGTTTTGAGGTTTCTAAGTGGGAGATGGCTCAATGGTGGGTGTTTTGGTGCGCCGGTAGCTTGTTTTTGGCTCAAAACTGACCTAGAAAATGACTAAGCTGGTTCAGACCCAAAAACAGTGGCAAATGAAAGATATGAATATATGAATGAATGCACCAAAGTTTGTTTTTGATTTTTCTAATTTTTCAGGGGGGTTTTGGTGAATCAAAGTGCTTGGAAATGAAGGAAAATGGACCTAAAGCTAACCTAAGCTAATGCATGAATTGTAAATTGTAGCAAGGCATTTAAATCTAAATCTAATCAACCTAAACAGTACTCTAACTATGGAAAACAATAAGCTATTCTAACATTGAAAGCACATAAAATCAAAGCATGTAAAATTCAAAGCATGTAAAGAAAGCAATGATATCATTCCTAAAGATAAGCGCACTTAATTCAATGCAATCTTAGCCTTCAAGTGTCTTGACATTGTAAAACCCTAACCTAATTCAATTAGGATTTCACCATAAACATTTGTGTGCTTCAACAATGCAATCGCCAAGAGTATCCACACATTAAACCAAATCAAGGCTCAAAAACAAAGAATTGTGAACAAGAGGTGGCTAGTCTAAGGAAATCAATCGGTAAAACTACACTAAAGCATCAAGAATTTAAAAGAAAGCATTTAAACGGTGGTGAAGAAACTCAGAACAGATCAGAACACAAGTAGAGCCATCAAGAAATGGAAAGAAAAACATACACAATGGAAGAACAACACATGTGCGCGCGCAAGGGAACAATGGAGAAAACCCATGGAAGCTTGAACGAATTGAGAGAAAAGCAATAGCTCTTTGTATTGGATCTGAACTTATGAATCAACAACACACAGAATACACTATATTTTTACAATATATAGTCAAGCACAACTTAATTACAATAGAAACGAAACACACAATCAAAGTTACATGGAACTTAAAACGTTTTGGCGCGCAAGCACACGTGGGATGCATTTTAGCTGACTTGAAACGCGCCCAGATTCTTCGTTTTGGCTCCAAATGCGACGATTCAAAAGCTACTAGAAAGCTCTATGAGTTAAGTTTAAAAATCCACCGTTCCCACCTCATTTGGCTTTGTGGCGCGCTCTCCATAAATAAAACACTGAGAGGTGTTCATTGGGCCAGTCAGGCCAGGTGAACCTCACTTAATAAAATTATAGAAATTTCAATTCAACTCCAAATTACATGAAATCAGCGCCCTATTAAAGCCCATTAAGTTAGGAAATCAGCCTGACAAGTTTCACTTAATTTGGAGGTCAAATGAATCCGGGAGCCCAATTTTAGCACAAGGAACTCATGTGGAACACGCCAGCCGCGTGAGCTTGCACAAGCGCCAACTTTAAATGCATGTAGAATCTTCAAATTTTTCAGCTTAACATGTCTATTTTAATATGCAACCGGAACCATTGAATTTGGATCTCTGTAGAAAATATGATAAATAAAACAGTGGACTATGTCAGTCTCAAGTTAAGGCAAAATAATGCTTAATTTACTGTTTTTATGCAGAATTTAGTGTTAAGGCCTCAAAAGGTCTAATAACTCAAATAACACTTAATTTATCATTATTAGATAGATAAAATAGGATAAATATTTGACTCATCAGCAACCTCTTGACTGGAATTTTTCTTTTGAATTAATGTGTGATGCTTCTGATTATGCGTTGGGAGCTGTTCTCTCTCAAAGAAAAAATAAATTATCCCATGTCACTGCCTATGCTTCCAGAACACTTGATCCAGCCCAATTAAATTACACTACCACAGAAAAAGAATTGTTAGCCATTTTGTTTGCTTTAGATAAGTTTCGGTCATATTTGCTAGGAACCAAAATAATTATCTTCACTGATCATGCTGCCATTAAATATTTATTAAAAAAACAAGACACTAAACCACGTTTGATTAGATGGATTTTATTATTACAAGAGTTCGATGTTGAAATTCGAGATAGAGCTGGGCTGTGCAACCAAGTCGCAGATCATTTAAGCAGACTTAGAACTGATGCACCAACCTTGGAGATCAATGACAATTTTCCTGATGAACAATTGTGTGTCATGAACACAACGCCTTGGTTCGCTGACATTGCTAATTATTTAACTGCTTCAATATTACCTGTTAATGCAGATAAAAATTATATTAACAAGCTCAAGGCAGACTCTAAAAATTATGTGTGGGAAGATCCATATATTATGGAAGTTTTGCAGCGACCAAATCATTCGCAGATGTGTCACACATGAAGATAGCCAGTAGATCCTAGAATTGTGCCACAACTCACCCGCTGGAGGTCATCTGGATTCTAAGAGAACTACCATGCGAATCCTGGAGTGTGGTTTTTACTGGCCCACAATATTCAAAGACTCTCATCAATTTGTTACCACCTGTGAACCATGCTAGCGAGTTGGGAATGCCATCACCAAACGCAATGAGATGCCATAGCAACCTCTAGTTGTTTGTGAGATTTTTGACACATGGAGGATTGATTTTATGGGACCTTTCCCAGTGTCCAATGGATTTTCATACATTATTTTAGCTATAGAATATGTCTCTCGATGGGTAGAAGCTAAGGCCACCTGAACTAATGATTCTAAAATTGTCTCTAATTTTATCAAGACTAACATCTTTTGCAGATTCGGAGTTCCAAAGGCAATTATCAATGATCAAGGCAGCCATTTTTGCAACAAAACCATGGCTGCTTTAATCTTAAAATATGGCGTAACACACAAGATCTCTACAGCCTACCATCCACAGACGAATAGCCAAACTGAAGTCTTCAACAGAGAGGTTAAACATCTATTGCAGAAACTCGGGCAACCAAACCGAAAGGACTGGAGTTCACAGCTCGAGGATGCTTTGTGGGCACAACGAACAACATATCAAACACCTCTTGGTATGTTTCCATTCAGAATAATTTATGGCATAGCTTGCCATCTTCCTGTCGAAATCCAGCATCAATCTTACTGGGCCATCAAAGCATGTAATTTATCTTTAGATGAAGCTGGCCAGCAACGTCAATTAGAACTACAAGAGTTGGAGGAAATTCGCCAGCAAGCATATGAGAACTCCAAAATTTATAAAGAGAAGGTAAAACAGTTCCATGATGTACACATCAGCAAAACAAATTTCGAAATAGGCCAGAAGGTACTTCTCTTCAATTCTAAATTTAAACTTATCTCTGGCAAACTGAGATCAAAATGGACAAGCCCTTATAACATTGTTAATATATTCCCACACGGTGCTGTCGAGATCAGTGATTCCAAAACTGGTAAAATATTTAAAGTTAATGGACACCAGCTTAAAATATTTTATGAGAATCAACCTCTGGATGCTGCATTTAAACATAATATGTATGTAACTAACCCTCTTGTGCAGCATTCCTCGTAATACTCCACATCCAGGTACGTTCCTTCTCATTTCACTCTTAATTTACATTGAGGACAATGTATTCCTCAAGTCTGGGGTATTTAGGGGGATTTTATTGCAAAAATAATATTTAAAGTAATAAAGATTGACTTAGTTATATGCCATTACTTTTGAATCATGAAGACATTAATGTAATACTGATAAAATACAAATTTTACGAAAACCCATGAGTTTGCCTATTTAATCAGTATAAAGCAAATCAGGAATTCAAAGCTACTCTCATAACTAAAAGTATAAGGAACATTCGAAACTGGTTAGAGATAATTTCAACCTATGTGAGATATTGATCCATATTCCCTTGCTGTGTGTATAATTCTATTTGCATAAGTTATTCTAGAACTTGATTCTGTTCTGTTAGTAGATTATTTTGAATTAATGCATCCTATGAAAATGAACGAGGCCATGATTGTCTTAAGCTACTAGCCAAATAAAGCCAACCCTATTCATAATTTAAATCACTAGTCACCCATTTTGAGCTGTATTTCCCCTTCTTTGTTTATAACCCGAACAATACAAGCCAATGCCGAAAAACCAATGAAACCAGAACTTTGGTGAGAAAAGAAAATGGTTCTGAATTGTGACTTGAGCAAAAGCTCAACTGTGGGGTATTTATGTTACAAAAGAGTGAAAAATCAGTGACAAAAAGAGGAAAATCAGCCAGCAGATCAAGCTTGGAAAAACAAAACCAAATGGCAATAAGAAACAGCAACAAAAAGGGTTGTACTACAGAAAGAAAAATGGTAAAGAAAAGAAGTCACAGAAATTCTCCACACACAGAAGTCACTAGCGAAATCAAGCTATCTCTTCAAAAGTTCTATTTATTTAAAACGCCAGTATCCCTTTATAATCCACACCTTTAACATTACAAGACAATAGCCCCATTACAAGCCAGTAAAAGACCTCGAGATTCTGTGGATGCATTACATTTAAACGATTCGAAATTAGAACACCTTCAAGCCTATGGAGTGGCTTTGTAAAATAAGAATATGAAGAGAAAACAGTACCCACAAACACAAAGAGTCACGAGCGAACACATGATCATGTGAGGAATCTCGAAAAACTAGTGGAGGATGAACCGTGCTTGAGTTATGAGAAAAGTATTTATGAATTGTATTTATGTTTTTACTAATTAAAATAGACCTTACACATGGCTGATCTTTTGCAGAAGTTCTAATTATATTACTGTCTTCTGATTTTCTTTGCCCAGGAGTGCAAATATCTAAAGTGTGAGGTATTTTGACAAAGCCCTATTTATAGATATTTTATGTGTTCCATAATGGTATTTAAGTAAGAGTAAATTAATAAAAATAGCTAAATTATGCACAAAATACATTAAGAAGGAATTTTGAAGCTTAGGAAAAGTTTCTCTTAAAAAACAGTATTGAAGTACTATGAAATCATATATTCTGGGCACGATGTTCATTTCATATCTTTTTCCACAATGCCTCTAAAATCATGATTTTTGATGCAGATTAAAATAGAAATGCAAATCTTTGCATAGGAACTGGAATCAAACAAATCGAGGTAGAATCGGATTTTTCACAGCCAATATAAGACAAGTCAACTACAGTTCATAAACTCAGAAAAGTCAACCTCAAAGATTCAGACCTCCAAGACGCTACAAAGCTCCTAAAATCACGAAATCTAGACCAAACGAAAATAGATTTCTTGGGCTTCAATATGGCTTTTGAATGAAGCAATTTGGACCATAATTAGATTTTTAGCAAGCTAAACAACTGGGCTCCACAGCAATTGAAGCTCACTGGAAAATACGAGAAACATACTTCAATAAATAAAAGCCAGTAAGTTCGTCTGGAAACCAAAATCATGAAGTTAATCTTAAATTAAAGAAGACTCGTATACCTTTCTAGAAAAACAAAAATCACACAAAACGGAGTAGAATAGGAATTTTGCCACGTGCTCAAAGTGAAGCTACAACAAGCTACAAGTCTGAAAAGTTTCTCTCAAGTGGCTGGGCCATCTCAAGTGAAATCATGGGCCCGTGCAGTGAATACAGTGACTTTGTATTATAAATAGTTAATTGTACTTTGTAATAGATAGATTTGGCATTCAGAGTTATAGTGAAAAGTGTTTTTTGATTCTCGTAGAGTTCTCGTGCTTGGTAGTTAATTCAGTTCTAAAGCTCGTTCTTTCTTGGTACGTTTTCTTGCAATGGAAGTTGTGTAACTTTGATTTCTTTTGCTCTAATGCCTCTTATCTTTGTTTAGTTGTTTTGATTTCTATTGTTTTTACAGTTTAATCGTTTCTTCGTAAGCATTACAACTAGCCATAGCTTTGCATTTAAGATTCTTAGTTCTAGTTCACTCTCTGATTTTTCGTAGTTCTCAGTTTCGCAAATAAATCTACAAGTTCTATTGCTTAGTCTCGAATTATTTTGTGAATCTTCAACCAGTTAGGGAAGGTTTCTTGATGTCTTCTCGGAAATTTGGAGCACTTAAATGTCTTTTAAGTGATTGATTGATTGGAACCAGTCGCGCTGCAAAATTCAAAGAAGATCCAGCACTTCTAAATCAATTGAAGTTCATAGAATTTTCCTTTAATGTTTTCTGTAGTTGTTTGAGTCAATTTGGAAGATACTGTAATTCTTTCCTTTTGATTTACCGTAATTTGATTTGCTGCATTAGTTTCATCCAATAATCAAATAAATTCAATCCCTGTTACTGCATTTTCGTGATTACTGTTCATCGTTCTTCTTCTGGGTTTCTGTTCTTGTTTTGGTTAGTTTTCTAGGTTTCTGTTCTTATTTTGGTCACGTTTTCTGGGTTTGAAGTTGGTCACAGTTGCTACATATTAGTCTCTGCATTTACATTCTGGCATAGGTATAGAGTAGATGCCAATAATCGTTACAGCATAGTCAATTTCTGGAGTTGTTTCGGTTTCATAATTTTGCAATACATTTCCCCCCCTTTTCTTACATCAAAAACAAAATAAAAGAAAGCATGAATCCACTGCATTGCACCTGCATATTAGAATAGTTCCATTCCAACATTCTTTCTTACATCATCTCATCCATTCGGTCTTCATCTCCAAGTCATTTTAAGCATCATTAACATTTCATCATAGCCACATAAAATCATAAAAAAAAACATTATTTCATCTAGTTCATTACAATGACATCCATTCATTCATTCATTATAGCCATCCATCTTAACATTCCAGTCACATAAAATCATAAAATTAAACTTCGTTCATCATTTCCATTCCCCATTAATCTGACTCAATTACTGCCTATCTCAACTTCACTACTCCTTGGATTGATCTCTTGGTTTCCTATACTACACTTTAAAAGGGGAATCAATATTTGAAAAGAGAATAAAAGCGACTGAAAAATCTTCTCTATCACACACACATCAATGAAAATAGGCTCAATACCTCACGGCTATAACTCAACAAAGTTGGAATAAAACCTATTTAACTTAACATGAGGCACTCATAACTCAATCATCAATGTGCTCTACTACATCAACTCAAATAAACACAAGGCAATGAATAATATACATCTGTTGCAGCTCACGGTTTTCACCAAAATATGATCAAATAAATCAAGGTACTATACCAATAACTTAACTCAAGATCACAAAAGCCAAAACATCAATTCAAAATAAAAAAAATAAAAATTAACTTAGAAGCCTCCCTAAATACCCCACACTTGAAAGACATATTGTCCTCAATGTGAGTGAGAATAAAGTTAGAAATCACATACCTTATGAAGCTTCAAAGTACAAAAATAATCAACAAATAACTTATTCCTGTACAACTGGATCAAAAAGATGAATCATGGAACCTTTTGGTTCTCCTCATATACTTTAGCATTTAAGTTACCTGTGAATGTGTATTCAACATGAGCAGACAGCTGTTTTAACTCCTCTATACCTTGTGGCCGCCGCTCTCCTTCCTCCATCTCTTTATTTTTCTTTTCCTTTTCCTTTTTATTTTTTTTATTTTTTATTTTTTATTTTTCAAGTGTACCTGCAAAAAAAACAAGTCTAATGGCATATATACATCATGGTTAGTGTAAAAAAAAAATTAGCAAACTGGCCAAAATGGTCGAACACTGTGTGAGAATCAATGTTGTCTAACTGTACATGGTCTAGAATTTTATCTATATTTGTACAATTTACATCAGATTGCTATTTTTAGAGTTTCTGGATTTTGCTGCTATTATGCCCCTTTGGGCAGCCTCTTGATCATGCATCATAGGACTCCTCAAATGTGAGTGACTAGCTGCAAACAAGGTTAGCACAAATGTAGGAACTGTTTTTGGTATTTTTTATATGCAAATGCAAATGCAATGCAACCTAAGCTATATGTAGTGGAATGAACCAATCACAACTCCTACTTCCCCAGCAACGGCACCATTTTGAAAAAGCGTTTTGTCATGCACTCTCCAAAAAGATTCCCTCAACAAACAAGATGTAGTATAATGAGAACTTGAGTATAAATCTTGGGAAGTAGTGAGAATAGGTGATGAGAAATGAATGATTCAATGAGGGAAATGAATGAAATGCAAACTAAATGCAATATTAAACTACAAATTAACCTAAAAATGGGGTTAGAATATTATATGCAATGGAATGGAATGAAAACAGAATGCAAATTATGAAAATGTGTAGAAATCACAAAAATCACAACTCTGACCGTGGTAAACAGTACCACTCGGTTAGAAACTAAGCCAAAAATGGCACTCTCGGTCAAAATAAAATGGTGAATGAATGTGTCGGTCAAGAATGAGCCTGAATGATTTAAATGATGAATGAATGATATGGTAAAAATATTGGTGCAAGAAATGTGAACAGAAATGCAAATGACCGAGAATGTAATGAAAATTGGCTAAAAAGCTAGCACACTAACCTGGGTGAACAGTAACCTCGGTCAGGAAATGAAGTAACTGCACAAAAGGTTAGTACACACAAAAATACTAATATTTAACAAATACAACATGTACAAAAAATGTAAAAATAAAGGTCTTGACCGAGAGTCACTACAAAATGGTGCACAAAGTCTACCTCTCTCGGCCAGAGACAAAACAAAAAGGAATTAACAAAAACCAGCTGAGCAGATAGATTCAAAAGGTGGAAAACAGACAAAAAATGAAGAAAATAGAAATCAAAAATCACAAAATGATGGTGCTGACCGAGATGAACAGTATTACTCGGTCAGTGGCTCGCTAGTTTGACCGAGAGACAAGTGACTCCTCGGTCAGAGAAAAATGTATTTATGGTTTTTATGTTTTGAATGGACAGAATGAATGTAATGGATGAAAGATGAATGTATGTAAATTATTGACTGAGCAAAAATGAAGATGGCTCAATGAAAATGCAAGAAAATGGTTCTGACCGAGCCAAGAATTGAGTAAAAGTGAGTGTTCTTGGTCAGGGGCTAAATGGTTGAAGTTTGCTCAGTCAAGAATTTAATGGCATGCATGAAATGTATGGTTGGTCGAGTGAAATGAAGTTATTTTTCAATTTTGAGTTTTAGAAATGATAGATGACCGAATGAATGAGATGCTGGTGCGTATGACTCAAATCATGACCGGGTGAAATGATGCACTTCAGTCAAAATCCAAATCCAATGGCAAATGACAGATGCGAATGAATGAATGAATGCACCAATCAATATTTATAATTTTTCAGATTTTTCGGGGGGATTTTGATGTGTTTCAAATTGAAATGTATGAATGTAAATGCTCCTAAAACTATTCTAACCTAATGCATGAAATCATAAAAGTGGCAAGGCTTTTAAATTCTACTCTAAGAAAGCGTTTAAAGGAAAGTAATAAATCTACCTAACGAGAAATACAAGTGAATTAAAGTTGGTTTGGGAGTGCTACAACTCAAAGTTAGAGTAACCCATGACTAGGCCCCAATTAACCTATCCCTCAAAAGACATTTGAGTAGTTCACACTAAACCTTGAGTCCGAAAGAAACCTCCCTACTCCCCAACAAGAACTCACAAGTACTCAAGTTTTAAAGCAATAAAGAAAGCATGTTAAGAAAGCAATCCAAACGCAAATCCTAAAGAAGCATGATAATGTGCCTAAAGCCAATCTTAGATCCTAGGGTTTCTTGATATTGTGAAGACCTAAAACAGATTAGGAAATCACCATAAAAGTTTGCAAGCTTCCACCTCCAATCGGTAGGCTTCCACAAGTTTAGCAAAATCAAGAATCTAAGACTAAGAGTTGTTAAGCCCGCAACACCACACTCTTTGATCTTTGTTCACTAAAAACTACTCTAAATCATCAAAGCATTAAAGAAAAACATTAAAATGGTGCAGAAGAAGAGAAATCAGATCCAACACAAGAGAAACAATGGAGGAGAAATAATGAAACACATACACAATGTGGCGGAAACTTGTGGCGCAAGCAAGAAGAAGAACACCATGGCGCGAGAGAGAATTGAGAGAAAATGAAACGCTTCTTGAATTAGATCTGTATTAAACACTTCGGCAACACACTTTTTACATTGTGTTTTAATTATTTATAGTCCTACTTAAGTTACAACAATAGAATTGGATGTAGAGAATCAAAATAGACTAAAGAGGAGTCCCAAGGGTCGCGCCAGCTCATGGGTCAGCAACTTCAGTGCACTTAAAACGCATGCAGATCACTCTTTTCTTTTCCGAATTTGACAATTCAAGCTCCCTTCAAAAGCTCTCTAAGTTCGCTTCAAAACACCACCGTTCTCATTGAATTTGGAGATCGGGCGCGCTTTCTATAAATAAATCATTCAGACATGTTTGCTGGGCTGGTCTGGCTTGATGAACCCCACTTCAATAATTTATGGAAAATTAAATTTAAGTCAAAATTAAGTGATTCAAAGGCTTGATTAAAGCCCAATAAGTCAGCTAATAAATAAATCAAATCTCATCTAATTTGGAGTCTAATTGAGTTCTGGAACTTAATTTAGATGCTGATGACTCGTGGAACGCGTGAGCTGCACTTGTGCCAACTTAAAACTTGTGTGGAGAATACAATTGTGGTCCAAATCACGCGCTTCAAATTTTGGCTGAAATATGCACGTGTCTATTTTCATTTGCATCCAGAATCAAGAGTTTTGGATCTCTGCAGAAATTATGATAAATAAAACAGTGGACATATGTCAGTATGTGAATACAATAAAACAATGCTAATTTACTGTTTTTATGCACATTTCTAAGTTAAGGCTTCCAATGGTCCAATAACACAAATAATGGTTAATTTATCTTTGTTAACAACTTATAAACATTAAGATAATATTATTAGCCATTCAAATTAGGATAAAATTCAGTCACATCATTCCACTAATAGGACTCAACATCATCATTTTCATTTCATTTACTTCATTCTCGAATCACTAATCCATCAACTTAGATTCTGTTGCATAAATTTCCAAATTTTGTAGATAATTTTAAATCCATTTCCATCATTCATCACTGAATCACTGCATTCTCGTTCCACTTATATAATATTCATTGCATTATACAACATTACTATATTCATAATTCCTTGCATAGATTCAATTCAACATTATAATTCCCCATATTTTGCATTACATTTCATTCATTCATTCATCATTGAATTAAGTGCCTACTCATACACAGCTCCACAAATTATGATACCTTAGTTAACCCTATACTACATTAGGGGAAAATTCAAGTATTTGATACAAGAAAAGCAACTGAAAAATCTTGTTCATCAGTTGTGCCGCAACTGTGTAGAAGCCCTCAATAATTGTCCCTCCCTACAGTTTCTCTTGAAACATAATTTCTCTTCCTTTAAATTTCATGAAAATAGATAATATCTTCTAAAATGCAACCTTTCTAATATATAGTAAGAAGCAATTTTAACCATCTCAAACAAGGATTAGTATTTTTTTGTGTGTTACTTGCTTCTTTTATTATTTACTAATACATGTGACTTGTGTGACAATAATTAAAATTTGTTTACCTAAGTTTATATTTTCAATTTTTGAAAATGAATAATGAAGAGGGAACGTTATGTCCTACACCCATCATCAACCTCATGTCCTACTCCCATACAACCCCCTACACCCACACCATTCCCTATACCCATACCATCCCCTACAACTACATAATCCCTTATACCCATACCATGCCCTACAGCCACACCATCCCCTACACCCACCCTGCCTCGTACACTCACACCATCCCCAACACCCACACCATCTACACCCACACCATCCCCTACACCAGCACCATCCTCTACACTCATACCATCCTCATCCTCAACTATCATATCAATACCATCAAGATACCCAATTATTGCAACAAGACCATGTTTATCCCCAATTGCTCCACCTATACCATCTCCAATCTCATTTATATCCCTAGTTGTTACATTCACATCATCCCCAATTGTAACATTCACATCATCCCCAATTGTAACATTCACATCATCTCCAATTAGTTCATCCACATTAGTCTCAACTATTACACCCATCATCCCTAACTGTTACGCCCACATCATCCTCAACTGTTACACCCACATCATCTCCAACTATTTTTGAAACCGTAGATGATCAAGACTTTTTAAGTAGTGATCTTCCTATGATTCAACCCATTGGTGGAGGGTATGCATTCTTTAGAATGTTAATTATATTTTTACTTTTATATATCAAATCAAATGATTTTCAAAATTTCATGATTTTTTTACGTCTTTTAGGTTTTATCCATGTAGGATTGCAGTAAAGGCTATCACGTTGACCATTAGACAACAATACCAAAAGTCTTAACTTTGTTAGAACCTGGATGGTCTATTAGATAACATGCACACAATATGTTTTGATGATAATAAATGAAAATAAGTTTTGAATAAATCAAAGGTTAATAGAAAAGCGTTTATAAAATAATTATCTTATAATTGGTAATAACGCTAAATGAAATGCCGCTTATATAACATTCTATAAATATATAAGAACAATATATCATATAACGGCTAGTTGGCTTAATATGGAAATCAAGTATTCAAATATTATTTGAAAGAATAAAATGAAATATGATATGGAGATTTAAATAAGAAGTTATAGAATCAAATATATCATCTCGTAAATAAAAGGAAATATTTTGTCTGTCATAAAAAAATATATATTTCGTATTTGCACTGTATTTCCTTTTAATAGGTGTCATCAGATCAAGAGTTTCCAAAGAAGTATTATTGAGAGAAAAATCTTAGTAATCTGACACATAAAGATATTAGAAGATTATCATCAGAATATCTGAAGAATATTAAAGCTGAAGATTTTTCTACAGCGGTCATATTTTTGAAAGTCTACAAAAGCAGAAGATGACAAAGGCAAAAGAACCAAGCACAAGACAACAGAAACAACATTTACAATCATATACAAGCTGTTAGAAAGTTTAGAAAGAAAGTTTTGAGAAGATTCTGAGTTAAGCTGGTGCTACAATTTGATATCTATACTCTAGGTGATATTGTTTTTGTGCTCATCCTCTAAGGCTATTCAAAGGAGGTGTTTGTCATTCCTTGTGTGATTCAAGGAAGGTGTTTTCATTCCTTGTGTGATTCAAGGAAGGTGTTGTCATTCCTTGTGTGATTCAAGGAAGGAGTTGTCATTCCTTGTGTGATTCAAGGAAGGAGTTGTCATTCCTTGTGTGATTCAAGGAAGGTGTTTCCATTCCTTGTGTGACTAAAGGAAGGTGTGACAATCTCTTGTGGGTTTCAAGAGATAGTGAGGCTCAATCTTTAGTTTTTCTATTTTGCATGTTTCACTTGTATTAGTGGTTGTAAAACTCTGAATAATTAAAGATAGTGAGAGTGGGTGATCATCTCAAGTTGAGGTGATTGGGAACTAGATGTAGGGTTAAAGGTTTAACCCGAACTAGTATAAATCTCTGGTGTTATCTTTCTCTTTCCCTTATCTTTTAATTTTTCCGTTGCGCTTTATAAAATATCTGCTAGACTAATTATTTCAAGAGGGTTAACATTTGAATTAAATAAACGCTAAAGTTTTATTTTTTTATTCCATCAATTCACCCCCCCTCTTGATGCTACTTGGTAACAGACTTACGTGGGGAGCAATTCCTAAGAAAGATAAAGAGATATTCTTTCAATGATTTAAGTTATTTTTAGTTCATTCTCATTCTAACATCAATTTTAGTTTATTAATTATCTACTGATATTTAATATTTAGCATAAATGTTTAAATTTTTTTTTTCTCCTTATATGGAGACATGTAAAACGGAGACATCAAGATGAAAGTCAAATAAAGAAGAATTTCAACTCAAAAGCATCTCATAGACTTTCTGAGATGTTCATGGAAGATCAAAATACTGGTAAACGTCCGATGTTTATTGGAGAAAGTATATGGAATAATTTCTTAGTCCATTGGAATGCAACTTCTTATCATTTAAAGTGTGAACAAGCCAAGAAAAATAGGGCCTCTGATAAGGGTGGGTGTATACACACTGGTGGCTCCATTAGCATGCATGAGCATGTCATTGCTTAATAATCAATTAACAATACGTGATGTGCATATATTTATTTATAAGCTTTTGTTTCCGGTCAAAGGAAATTGGTCGGATTCCATTTATTGATGAAGTTTTTGAGAAAACGCATATAAAAAAAATATTAGTGAATTTTTTTATAATAGATCCAATGTAAGTATATCTTAAAAGAATATGGTTTATTTGTAATATTTAATATATTCATGAAATAACATTTGTCTATATATTACAGGAAGATATTCAAGCTAAACTTGTTGATGTTAAGTTTGATCTTTCATCACATGTTGGTAGTTCAAAATGCACTCCCCTAGACCCTACTGAAGAGAGGAAGCTTAGAACACGATGTTAGGTGGCAACTACTGGTGGAAAGAAAAGAGGAGCGATCTCGGTCTTGTTTACAATGATGAAGATGAAAGCATCCTTAAGCATACACAAGTATCTTCTAGTCAATCTCATGATACTGAAGAGATTAACAAACTTAGAGAATGACTTTTAGCCAGTGAGGCATCAATTCGTCTTTTGCATTCAAAATTTGAGACATTTATTAAGTCTTTTGTTCCATATCTTCCTCCTAAGGTAGCAAAAATAACTCAGTCATTGCTTTAATAACATGTTGATAATAGTCAAGAGTAACAAGAAATGAATGAACAAGATGAAAAAAAATAAGGACAAGAGGGGGATCAATGTTGGGGTTCAAGGTGAGCTGAAATCCCACATTGGGTAGAAATGGGAAGGTTAAATAGCATATAAGGGAGAAAGACACACAAACTCTTAGCCTTAAGGTTTTGGGTAAGAAGTGGAGTCGTATTCACTTATATAATTGTTGTTTACCCCATTGCTGAAAATCTCCCTAGTGTTAACCCCCTCCTTGGATACCTAACAGTGGTATCATCGAAAGTCTTCCTGACATGGGTTTCAAGCAAGTGTGTCCTGTCAAAGGACTGTGGTACAAGTCAAAGTAAACAAAGTTCACCACTCGAAAACTCGTGATGCTTTCTCTAGAGGGGGAGTGTGTGACAATGTGGAAGGAACTCATGCTTAAGGGGGAGATTGTTGGAGTTCAAGGTGAGTTGAAATCCCACATTGAGTAGAAATGGGAAGGTTGAATAGTATAATAAAGGGAGAAAGACACGCAAACTCTTAGCCTTAAAGTTTTGGTAAGAAGTGGAGTCGTATTCACTTATATAATTGTTGTTTACCCCATTGGTGAAAATCTTCTCAGTGTTAACCCCCCCTACTTAGATACCTAACAATCAACAAGAAATGATAATAATGGAGTTGAATATAATGATTATTAGTTAGTTTAGTTTAGTTTATGCACTTTAATCTTTTCTTTTTGTAATAGTTTATATTTTTTATTAAGTTATTTGATATTTTAGTTGAATTTGTGAAATATTAAATTAGTTGAAGGTTAAACTTGTTAAATATCATATTAAAAATATTAAATATGATTGGTGTGGGTCTTGTTTTAATTTTAATGTTTAGTAAATTTCATTATTTGAATTATAATAAATTCATAAAAAATATTAAAAAATAAATTATAATTTTTAAATAGAAAAAAAATATATTTTTATAAATTTTTCTATAAAAATATATTTATAAAAAATTTTACATCTGGATTAAATTTTATAAATAAATATGTAAAACATTTCTTATTAATTTATTAATTTATCTGTAAAAAAAATTTTATAAATTGTTCGTGAAAATTCTTTTCATTAGTTTAAGAGAAATTTTACCTGATTTTATCTATAAAAAATTGTTTAAAATTTATTTATAAAAAAATTTTCTATTTATCAGTACAAAATTTTTTTTTATTAATTTATTTATGAAAAATTTCACTAATAATTTTTCATGAATTTATTTTCGAAAAATAATAAAAAATAATTTTTTATTAACAAATGATGAAAAATTTATGAAAAAAATTTTATTTACTAATAAGGATCACCCACATTTAATAGAAAATATAAATTGTTTTTGTAATTATTTTTTTAAGAAAAAGAAATATAATCTTCTCTACTATCACATAAACAAAGCAAATTACATATAAAAGAATCACTAATTCCATCTCGATAGGAGGTCAAAGTGACCAATAATTTTGACTTATTGGGAGATATGGCGTGCATACTAACAATACAATGAGACCATGAAGAAGATATACCTTTATATTTTAAAACTATTTCACACAATTATTTTCTATTTGTATCTATAATAGAGAGCCTATTAAGACACATTCAAGTATTCAAATTCAGCACCATGCCCACGATCAAACGCAAGGAAAAATGGGGTTTTGAAAACTTATTCTTCCCGAAACAATTCATTTTAGAGACGAGAAGATGATTTTGTAGACCTTGGCTCTTTACTATATTTATACACGCCAATACCTCGCTTTCTTCCAAGTCTTCCAGCATCAACATACTGCACAAGGAGAGGGCAGGGTGCATATTTATCGTCTCCAAGACCAGTATGAAGAACTCTCATTATTGACAAGCACACATCCAACCCAATGAAGTCTGCAAGCTCTAAAGGACCCATTGGATGGTTCGTACCTAGCTTCATTCCTGCGTCAATATCCTCTTTGGTTGCCACCCCAGTGTAGAGAGTAAAAAATGCTTCATTTATCATAGGCATAAGGATTCGATTCACTATGAAACCTGAAAAATCCTGGGAGGTTATTACTATCTTGCTCAGCCTGCATATTGAACAAACAGATAATTAAAAGAACAATATTATGACTGTGAATTCTGTCATGCTACTGAGATAAAGCAAAGTACAAAACTCGATCCACATGTAGTAAAACATAAAATCTTTTTAGCATATAAAACTACACAACTAGTCCACATCAGAACACACTGAAAATTTATACACTTCTATACATCTAACATCTTGTTAAAACTTATTTATTTCTCTTTTACTATTACATCAAGTCACTTGTCCTGTCATATTTATAACTTCTTTTCTTTTCTTTTTCTCCATATCTCAATTGGCATGTTTGATTGGAAGGAAAAAGAGAAAATTGAGGGGGGTTTTTAAATTTGTATATTTTATTAGAAAAAGATAGAAAAGAGAGGCTAAAAAATAGATGTGTCTTATAAGAACATTTTACTCTATTTCTAACACAGTTTTTTCATTATCTCCCCCCATTTTCTTTACTATATTTCTCATCTATTTTCATTTATTCATTTTATTTCCATTTACTCTATGCTTTATAAAACATAAGGGGTGTCCATTATTATTTTTTTTCCTTAAATTTTTCTACAATCTTATTTAGTGGTGAGAAATTCGGTAGAGAAGGATGCATGAAAAAACTTGGTGTGTTTGGAGGAGAAATAAGGTGAAAATAATTTAAAAATTTTTAATCATATTAAATTATTTCATATATATTTCTATCCACTAATTTTTTTATCTCTATTCTTTTTCCTTAACCAAACAATTTTACATTACATATCATTTCTCACGTGCCTATATAAGTTAGGAAAGTACATATTCAATATTGAAAAATCACTACTAATTATCCTCCCAATAGAAGAACTCTATCAGTAATTTCAATTCTACCGTACATACAGGGTAACGTTTTCCTATTCACATTCACTTTTCAAAGAAGTGTCCATGGAGACAACCAGGGTACATAAACCTCTTAACCATAGTATCTAATAGCTTAAAACAGAAATATATATATATATATATATATATATGTAAAATTTACTAAAAATGGTGGAAATTTAGAGTCTAGAACAGGATAATAACCTCTCTGACAATGCTTTCGTAATTTCAAATGTCTCATCAGATGTGTCTGCTCCTCGTATAATCTCAATCAATTTCATCAAAGGCGGAGGGTACATAAAATGCATTCCTATCACCTGAATAAAATCAAGTTAATTTCTTATATATATATATAAAGTTACAAAGTTAGGCAAATTCTTACCTCATCAATTATTTAGTAAAAACAAAATCTTATTGATTTGATTACTGAATATTAATTATCTATTGTCTTAATTATTTATGTTAAATCTTGTGTAAATAGCACAACTATAAGTTTATTTTAACCTCAAATATCTTAACTAAAAGACAAGATTCAAATCTTTAAAGTATTAAGATCTATATAAGATACCGACTTCTAACTATGTTTTTTATATACACAAACTTTTAACTACTCGATGAAAAGAGGTTTGTACCCATTTATATACATTAATTTGGTCTTATTTTTAGTCGATATGGGATCTCTAACACACACCCCCACACGTCGTGACGTCCCAATTTCGATGTGGGCCAACATATGGGTGGTCCAACAGCAATAACTCAATAACGGGTGACCCAATAGGACAAACAAATGAACTAGGATAAGCTCGGATACCATAACAGAAGTGGACTTTAAGCCTAACTCATTCTCATAAAACCGGCTCGATGAGAAGAAGTTTGCACCCACTTATATACATTAATTTGGTCTTATCTCTAGTCGATATGAGATGTCTAACACTCAAAAAAATATAATATCATACAATGATCATGAACATTTACAACTGTTTAATCAGACGTTTCTTAATTTCATATAAATTAAAAATATATACATGAATTTTTATGTATATTATAATTAGGTATTAATTTTAATTAATATAGTATTTTTAAAAATAATTCAGACTAAAAATACACTTTTCATTCCTACTTTCACTTTTCATTCCTACTTTATCTTTTTATTTTTTGTTTGATCTCTCAAATTTAAGAAGTTTCATTTGGTGTGTATACATTAGATTCGACTGGTGTTTCCATTAGTTTATTAAACTCTTCTATATTTTCATTAGTTTATTACACTCGGTTTTGACGGGTGACAAATTATGAAAAGTGCCATGTCATACTCAAAATTATAAAAAAAACCCGACATGTCAAAATATGTAACAAAAATATTTTAAGTTTAGAGAGATTTTATTTATTTATTTGGAAAACTAAACTAAAAAAATAAGGAATAAGTGTACTTTAAGCCAATATAAAAATTGCATACAAGTTTGGGTAAACTTTCAAAAATAATAATAATAAAAAAAAACTTGTTTCAAATGTGACAAAATAGAAATTATTTAAAGTAATTTATATGTATCCTTATTTCATTTAATCCAACGTGAAACCAGATAAGATTTTACGCATACGATCCATGATTACTCGGGCTTTGCAAAACAGGGGACCAGTGTCAAACTTAAGCAATTAATGTGTGTTTAATAAAACACCTTTAGACATTGTTACCACACTATTCAAAATGCAACGAATTACTTGTTTATTAATTTTGAGCTGATTTTGTACTAAATGTAGATTCAAACACAACTAATAGCAAAATCTTTATGAAAAAAACTAAAAGAAAAATTTGACGTAATTCTGGAACATGAAGGAGATCCAAAAAATACTCATAAAAAATAAATTTATTAAAGAAGAGTGTATTTGGTTAATTTTTTCTAATTTTTTATTTATATATGTTTTATAAATGTTTCTCAAAGTTCATCCAGAACCTAAAAAATTAACCTGTGAGAAATACCTGAGTTGGCCTTGTGGTAGAAGACGCTATACGCGTGATGGATATGGCGCTCGTGTTCGATGCCAAAATCGCAGAACTCTTCGCAATCTTGTCCAATTTAGCGAACAAACTCTTTTTCACATCTTCGGATTCCACAATAGCTTCGATTATATAATCCGCCGTGCAAAAGTCCTCCAAATCCGTGGTGAAACGCAGTCGTTTCAACGCATCAGCACCGGCTGCCTGTCACACAAAAGAAGATATTTATTTTCAAATCAAGCAAGTTCTTTCTCACTGTTTGAAAAATGAAACAAGGTTTTTTGATAAATTAAAATTAGTTTCTCAAAGAAGCTAAAAGCAAGTATAATATTAGGTTGTACGGAAAAGCATCTAGGGTATTGAAATTGGGGATAGTTTGATTTTGGAGTTACTTGAGACAGGATGGCTTTGGAAACGAGACGGTCGATAGAGGAGGAGATGGAAGAAGTGGCTTTGGAAAGGGCTTGGGGATCGAGATCGTGAAGGAAAACGTCGAAGCCGTGCATGGCAGCAACTTGGGCTATTCCCGATCCCATTTGGCCACCGCCTACCACTCCGATTGTCTTCACCTCCAACATTTTCTTATGACTTCTGATCTGACTGAGGAGTTTTTTTTTATTGTGTTTAGGACAAAGATAAATGATTAAAGCGCTCCCCCTTTATATTCATCTGAGTTGCGTGTTGATACTGTATTTGGCCACTGAGGAGTTTGTTATCTTTAGGATAAGGATAATCTTTATCATACACGTCTTTATTTTTTGTATATCCTTCCAATAATCTTTAAATATTAATATTTTATTGAATCATTGATGACTCAATATATCTTTTTTATTTAAAATAAAATGTTGCAAATTTCTTTTATGATATAATTGGTTGGAATAAAAACACATTAATTTAGTTACTTTCTTGAAAAGTTTCTTTTAATAATTTCTATAATAAAAAAAGTACATAAATACAAAAAAAAAAAATTATTACAAAAATCATCCAAATTAAGATAAGCTTATTTCAATATATAACAAAACTCCTTTTATTTGTATTTCTTTTTTCATAAATTTTTTTATGAAAAATTTTTCTCAATAAAAATTATTTAATAAAACATAAATTAAATTAAAAAGATTATTTTTTTTCTAGTATTTTATTTTATTTTAATTAAATAATTTTAATTTTTAACTGATTAAACGATTTATTTGGTGCGTGTAATTATTTTCATATTAGTTCATAAGGTTTAATAAATTTAAAAAAAAAAATTGTATATTTTATATGTTAAAATCATCAATTAGAGTCTAATTTAATATTGTGAAAATAATAATGATAAGTTTTAAAAATAATTTAATTTTTTTTTATAAGTTTCATATTTCAATTGCAAATAGTTTATATTCAGAAATTGTAAAGAATAGTCAATTCAAAAATTGTAAAGAATAGTCTAGAAAAGAATGGATAGATTACGACGTTAAAGATTTTAAGTATCCAACGCGTGGAAAAATATTTATAAAAATATTATCTAAAGATTATTTATAAAATGTGAATTAGATTACATTAGATTAATAAAAATTTATTTGACGTGATCTTATATTATTTAATTCTTTTAAAATTTATTACGATCTTAAAATTAAAATCTCTTGTTCTACAAACTTGTAGTATTTAATAACTTTTTTTATTTAAGAGATTTTATAATATGTATTTCTTCTGTGTAAAGTAAAAATCTCTTTTAGTAACATTTGTAATTATTTATATTCTTTGTTAGAGAGTTATTTTGCTATAACTATTTTATCTATTAGTTTAAGAATGATTTTGTGTATTATGTAAAAGTAAGGGAAGTTAAGTATTTTATCTATTAGTTTAAGAATGATTTTGTGTATTATGTAAAAGTAAGGGAAGTTAAGTGTGTTTATTATAATTTATGTACTCATGTAAATTATAACTAGAAATACTTGTATAATCAATTTATTAGAAACTCTCATTATATAAGTCAAATTGAGTAAATATGTATAAAAAAATTATTTGGACCATTACATATTTATAATTGTTATGTTGTTTTAAAGTTTTTTATTTTGTGATAGATTATATATGAATTGGATTATTACATATTTATAATTGAGTAAATATGTATAAAAAAATTATTTGGACCATTACATATTTATAATTGTTATGTTGTTTTAAAGTTTTCTTTTTTGTGATAGACTATATATGAATTGGATTATGTGTTTGCGAAATTGAATTTTATGAATAATTATGTGAGTCAAATAATTATTACGGGATATTATTTGGTGTAACTTTAATATACATATGAAATTTTAGATATCTCTAAAAGAAGTATACAAACTTCAATATAGAATTCTAGGACTTTAACCATTTTGCATTGCTTTAAGCTTTCATTTTTATTGTTTCAAATTATGCACTACATTTACAATAATTCAATAATCTAGGTTTAATCCAATATAGATTCAAGTTTGAATTTACCTTTTATTGTATCCAAAACCCCCCAATGCTACATTAGCATCTACATTCAATTCATACAATATCATAATCCCCATTCATTACATAAAAACATCTACATAAACTTCATACTGCTGCATCCATTGCATAAACATAATCACTGCATTCATCTTCTACCAACTCCTTCATATTAATTCATTCATATCAATTCATCATTATATCATTTTACATTCCATTTAGAAAAATCAAAATAACAACTATTACACCTATTTATTCATTCCATTAATTAGTATAAGACTTGACATCATCATTTTCACTTCAAACATTCATTCTCGATTCACTAATTCACCTTGCTCAAATCACATCAATTCATTTTATAAAAAACACTACTACATTATTTCATATTTGATCTAAAAATCAAAATATTTTATTATGAATTTATCTTTTACTTCCAAATTAATATTTTAGTATCATTTTTAAATTCATAGCATTCATTCATCATCCCTGTATCATAGTATTTTATTCTCCATCAACTTAGATTCTATTTCTACATAATTCCCCATATTTTGCATTACATTCATTTATTTATCATTGGATTAAATGCCTACTTATACATAACACCATGAATTATGATACATTGGTTAACCCTACACTACATTAGGGAAAAATTCAAGTTTTGATATAAGAAAAGCCATTGAAAAATCTTGTTCATCAAATTGACGTTGTTGCCTGGGAGCTAAAGACATTAATCTAGTGCATACATCATTGCATTATTCATACCATTTATATTACATCCTACATACTACATCAACACTTCATAATATATATATATATATATATATATATAGAAAATTCTCTTGCTACTAACCTATGCTGCAACCACATTCAAAACTCCTTGAAGTTCAGCACAGTACATGACCAGGTCATCTAGGGAAGATCTACTCCCATTTGACCCCAAAATTTTGAAGACTTTGAGGAAAGGAACTGGCCAGAAGTTGTACCAAAAAGTGGTTCAGCCTCAACAAGAGGAAGAAATAGAAAAAATTGTTGAGGAACTCAACCTAAATCAGTGCAATATTCATAACATGAGTTCCCATCATCTAGATAAAACTTTGAAGGAACTAGCTACCCTTATTGAGCATTACCAACCACTGTGCATCCAAGTACCAAAGCCTCAAGAAAGGGATGGATGGATACGAGCTAAAATAGGGGTTGATCCATCTATTGCCTAAGTTCCATGGTCTAGCTGGAGAAGACCCACATAAGCATCTCATGGAGTTCCATGTAGTATGCTCAATCATGAAGCCAGTTGATGTGTGATGTAACTTGATTTTTATTTGCAAATAAATGCTAACAGAGGTCCACACATGCCTATCATGTCTTAAATTAACTTAATTAAGCAAGAAATAGATTTTTAGGAATTTATAAGCCAAGATTAAAAATCATGTAAAATACTATATCTAACTCCTGGCTTTTATTTCACCTAAACAGGATATGTATAACTTAAGATATGATTTTTTTCGTAATTAAAGGCCAAGTTGTCACGAAAATTATTCGCTTTGAAATTACAAACCCCTTTTAGGATGTTTTGGTTACGAATTTGGGAAAGTTTTCTTCATAAAAGTTTTAACCCTAGATATTAGCTAATCAGTGGTTTTTATTTCACATAAAAATAATGTGTAATAAAACATAAGATATGAATTTTTGAGTGATTAAAGGTCATGTTGTGAGGATGAGCGAAACGTTTTTGAAAGTATTTTTACTTGAGCGAAGTTTATTAATTTTGGATAATAATTCATGTTCTAATTTGTATTAAAAGAGTATATATATGTGAAATGTGATAAAATGTTATAAGATATCTATTATATAATTAAACTATTTAGTTATGTGATGTGTGATTTGGTCATGTAATGTGATTGGAATTGGATTGTGAAATGAGATTGGTGATGTGATGTTGTGAATTATGTTTGTGATTTGTGATGGCAAAGGTGTCAAGGAATTTGTGATGGCAGAGAGCCAACGTAAATAACAATGACATTGTTTGATGTTAATGAGATTGGTTTGATATATTGTATAATTCTTGGATTGGTTGTGTGCTTTTTGTGTGTAAGCCAAATAATTACCACGGGTACTATTTGGTATAGCTTTAGTATACATATGAAAATCTAGAGATATAGGATGGGGTATCCAGACTTCTAATGGTATTCTAGTCACGTAGATAGGAGTACCATGTGGTGAGAGGTCGATGGAGACTTCTACTGCATTTATCACTTGGTGGATTGAGCCATCAGTTCTTTGATACGTGTATGTAGGGATTACCCTAGCTTGTCGGTACCAGAAAAGGGAATAGGCAGGAAAATCCTGAGGTGAAAAAGACTCTTAGGGTTAGTCTATGACCAGGTAACCAAGGAAACATGTTCAGATGCTAGCCTTAGAGGTCAAGAGTTTCATATAATTTTCTGGAAGAGTCTGTCTAGAATATTAGGTGTTGTGAATGAGTGAGTGTGATGAATGTGTGTGATTGAGAAAAACTATGATGGTTTGAATAGATGAATATATTTAGATAAATGATTGTGAAGATGAATATATATATATATTGATTGGTTTTATTTACATTAACTTACCCTTTCTGTTTGTGTTTGTGGTTTTTGTTGATTCTGCGATGATCGTGTTGTTACACGGAAGCAGATAGCAATGTAGGTGAAAGTTAAACAATAGTTTCAAGTTTTCTTAAGGAGGAATTAAGTTTGTGCTGGAGAATAATTTTGCAACTTTCAATTTATTATGAGTTTTTGTAAAGACTTTTTATTTTCAAGTGATAAATTTGAATAAAGTGAATATTTTATGTGTTTAGACGTTTTATATTTTATAATATTTTGAAATTATTAATAATTAATGGGTAGATTTTATTCCGTTATAGATGCAAAATAGGTATATTTTTGGTTCGTTACATTAACGTTATCAAAGCATAAGTTCCTGTGTAATAACCTTGGGTAGTGGGTCTGTTTGTTACGTTATGATGCAATAAATCGTACACCCTTAGAGTGACTTAAGGTATTGGGTTTACCTTGCTGGATAAGTATTTTAAAGAAGAAAATAAACTTGATAGAGTATTGAGGGTGCACACTCAAGACTTGGTCAAAGATTATTTTCCTCTTATAATGTTGGAATTCTTACTGTTTGTTGAAAAGTTTGTGTTTCATTCATGGTAGAAAGCTTAGAGTGTTGTTTGATTTTGGAGTAAAATACTTGGTTATGTGAAGTGCTTATGTTGATGTGATGAGTTTACATGTTATGTTTGCTTATCATATTTTTGTGTGTACTCTAATTGTTTGTGGAATATTTTGTGGTATGATAAGTGTTTTGTGTACTTGACTTAATTCTTTTTGTCTCTTAGTCAACTTGATATTATTTTGGTGTGGACTGGTTATCTTTCAACCATGTCTTGTTCAATTGTGCAAATAAAATTGTCGTCTTTGGTGAAGGTATTATGCAATACCCTAACTGTACTTCTACTTGGGAGTTGGAAGATGAGATGAGAGCATCGAATCCCTTTCTCTTTGATTATGAGTATAATTTTCGAGAACGAAAATTCTTGTTGTTGCACTACAACAGAATAGCCTTTAGATAGCGGTTTCGCATGGCTTATAACAGCGGTTAAAAACGCTATTAAATGAGGTGCTATTATAGAGTCTGACTTTAGATAACGATTAACTAACCGCTATTAAAAGTATACTTTAGATAGCGGTTCATGTGGAACCGCTATCTAAAGTGATACTTTAGATAGCGGTTTTATGGGTGAACCGCTATCTAAAATATAACTTTAGATAGCAGTTCCACATGAACCGCTATCTAAAGTATACTTTTAATAGCGGTTAACTATGGAACCGCTTTCTTTTATTGGGTTTAGATAGCTGTTCCATGAACTGCTATCTAAAAGTCCCAAGTAAAAAAAAAAAGATTTATTTAAATTTTGAAATCCAAATTTTTTTCTGATCATTTGTACCTGATTTGTACCTGATTGACCACAATTTAAACGAATAAATGTAATTTATTCAACAAAATCCCCAGCCAACATACAATATTCTGTCAAATAATAACAAAATCATTCAAAATTTGCTCAATGAAAACTAAAATTTACATGAAAATACAATGGTTACATATACATCAAATAATAAAAATGAATTCAAAAATCTCTAAGAGTCTATGGTCCGGATTTTGTCCTTCAAAAATGTATGGTACAGATATGCACACCATTCCTTTTGTAGCTGCTCAATTCTAACATCCGGAAAGGTAGCAATTCGAGATTCTGGAAAATACTGCAAACATAAGATAGAAAAGAAAATTACAAAAGTTAAATACTAAATTAGATAAATA
>BDMB01000149.1:7519-100460 GCA_016859785.1 Macrotyloma uniflorum
GGTCATTTGTGCTCGGCCAGGGTTTAAAAAAAATAAAAAATAATTGCACTTGACCGAGTGGTGCACTTTTGGTGCACCAAACTTAGCCAAAATCATTGATACTCGGTCAACCCCCATTTTTGTACATATTTTACTAACCACGTCTTTGTAAAAAGTGTTTTTTTTGTTGTTTACTAACATTTGGTGCAGTTACTTCACAGTTTTGACCAACTTGAATTTTTGGCAAAGGTAAGTGCTCTTCACTTGAATTTTGAGTTGGTTAAGTTGTGAAATCTGTACTGATCTGTATTGCATCTTTTTAATTAGCATTCTGTTTTTCATTTCATTCATACCATATAGAATTTAACCCCATTTAGGTTCATTTAGTTTTAACTTGATTTTTAGGTTGCATTTCATCCACTTCATGCATTTTTCACTCATTTGAATCACTTATCTCTTATTCCTTTTTACTCTTTACTTCCACGGATTGATATCTTGGTTCCCACTATTACTACATTACTTATTTGTTGAGGGAATCATTGTTTGAGAAGTGTATTGCGACGTGCACTCTTTCAACCAAATACAACCACCCTTATAAATATTCCACTAGTTACCCCCATTGAGCCATAATTCCCCTTTTCTTGTTTAACCCGCACCATAAAAGCCAAAAAGCTAAAAAAACCATGAATTCACCTTGAATCATTGACAAAGGAATGAAACTATAAATTTATGAACATGAGCAAAGCTCAAAGTGTGGGGTGTTCTCATATTTAAAACGGTTTGGAAAAGAGAGAAATAGAAACCAACAAATCAAAAAAAAAAAAAAAAAAAAAAAAGCTGGCTGGATAAAATATCAAAAATATAGTCCAAGAAGTTATACAGGCAAAGAAGAATAAAAAGCTGAATTATTATCCCACTTGATAGTTAATTATGCAGTAGATTCCTTTGTCATGATTTCATTCCTAAGCTTTGTATCCTTTGAATTATCCACACCCAAACACTACAAGCCATAGCCACATTACAAGCCGAGAACAAAGTCCTTTTGATTTGACATGATGCATGACATTTGAAGAAATTGAAATCAGAACACCCTCAAGCTTATGGTAATAGTTTTGTAAAATGAGAATATTGAGGGAAAACAGTACCTGCAAGAAGGAGTGATGAGTTAAACACTTCCCATGTGAGGATTTCTCAAAAAAAGTTGAAAATAATCTGTGCCTAAGTTATGAGAGCTGTATCTGAATTATGTCATGCTCTGCACTTAGAAAATATGCATTATACATGGTTGATAATTTTTAAGAGCTCAAAATCATTGAATTTATACTATTGCTTTATGATTTCTCTTTGCCCAGGAGTGCAAATGATTAAGTATGGGGTATTTGATAGAACCATAAATTAACATTTCTAGTTTAACTAATAACCTTATTTAAGTATTCGTAAATGAATAAATAAACTAAAATTCCCATAAACTATGTCCTGTAACATATTACAAGGTTAGAGATAAATCACATGTTAAAAACAGTATATTTTCAGCTTGATGATCACTGCGTCCTTCGACGATATCTCTCAACTCAGTGCACCTAAAATCACGATTCTTGATGCAGTTGAAGTAGACATCCGAGGCTTTCGATAGAGACCGGAATCACAAGATTTGGTAAAGAAATGGATTTTTCCTGAGCAGTCAAAGTCAAGTCAACTACAAAGTGTGAAGACAGAGAAGTCGACCTTAAAGAAATTGAGCTCCAGGATGCTGTGGAGCTCCAAAAATCACGAAATTTGTCCCAAATGAAAGAGGATCCGCAGGGCTTCAATTCAGACTTTGAATGACACGAATCGGACGTAAAATGGATTTTTGGCAGGCCATTAAAGTGAACTCAACAGAAGCTGCAGCTAGCTGAAGAGAGCGAAAAACCACTTCCAGTAATCGAGAGCAAAAATCGCGAATCCAGTTTCATTGGAAAATAGACTCGACCATCTACGATTGGAGACTTGAATCAAGTAAAACGGTGGAGAAATGAGAAAGCTATGTACATCCCAAGTTGAGCATACACATCTGAACAAGGGAAGTGCACGAGCTGAAGAAGATCGGGCCAATTTCGCAAGGGCCCACCCAATAAGCGAAAGTTGTACATCCTATAAGTAGATAGAACTTCACTTGTAATAGCGTAGAAGAATTATTAGCAAACAGATTCATGTTTTCAGTTTTTCAATTCAGTTGCAATGTGTAAGAGTTCGGTAGTTTCTTTGGTGTTCGAAGTAGCTTGTGTAGTTCTTGCATTTTTCAGCGTATCCAAGTAAGTTCTTGTAGTTTTCTTTATTCTTTCTCGCTTAGTCTTTCTTCACTTCATCCATTACGTTCAATTCTTGATCTTTCACGTTTCATGGTTTATCCTACATCTCCGCGCCACAGTTTAATCTTCTTTCATAGGATTACTTAGCTTCTTGCTTAGCGGTCACAGTTTCTTTGATTTCTCAGTTTTTAAATTTTGCTGTTCTTTGATCTTTGGAAGTTTATGAAGAATTTGATCCGTAAGAAAACAGTCTCTTGGCATCTTGCAAGATTTGAGGGCAATTGGATGTCTTCCAATGGTGTAACAGCCAGCTCTAAGGTTTAGCAAGATCCAGCACAGTTTTCCATGGTTCTTCTTCTTTAGAAACCTTCACTGAGATATTATATTCAGTTCTGTAGTTGCTGTAATCTAGTTCTTTTCAATTGATAGGCATTGTTTCAGTTTTGTAGATGTTTCAATTCTTTAGGTTAGTTCCATATTTCTGTTATGCAATTAATTGAATAGTTATCTTGTGTTAGTCTTCATTCGGTCCAAGCTTTGCTTTTACATAGTTTAGTTTTACATTCCTTTTTCACCGCATTGTGTAAATTTGGTTTGCGTTGTTTCAATTTGGCATTAGTTGACATTAGATTCTATATTCATCTTCAATTCATCTCAGACTTTAAATTCTGCATAGTAAGTAGTTTAATTGTTCATCTAGGATTTGTGTTACATAAAACCTGCAGTAGCAGTTCAGTTTTCGATTGTGCATTTCCACTGTTCATACTGTCAGCTTGCATTTACATTCCATTCTTAAACCTTAAATCGTAGCATTCCATCTTGCATTATACCATCAGTTTGCATCTGTTTTTGCTTTAACTCCAATCCATACCATCTGAGTCAACACCACACGCTCCATAATTCAATTTTGCTTCTGCATTACATCTTAATTCATCCACTGTTGTACTTCATAAAGACTCTGCATTCAGATTTAATTCACTGCATCAGTAATAGTTTAGTTGCATCCTTCAATTCTGCTTCAATAAATACAGTAGCTTATTCATCATAGCATCTTAGTTAGCTAAACATTCTGCAATTTAGATTTACATTACATTAGTGAAAATTCGATTCCACCTTGAAATCCCCCCCATAAATCATATCTTCTTCAGTTCTTTATTCATTCATAAATCCTTCATTCATCCACTGTTTAAACTCCCACTTTCTTCACAACATATCAAACATAGATCACACTAGTTCCATTCATACATTCAGATTCACAAAGTCATCAAAACCGTAACATAATTCATACATTCTCATCCCCTACAAACATTACATCTGCATTCATAAAAAGAATCAATTAAGCCTCCCAACTTGCTCCTTGGATTTGACACTTGAGGTCTCCCTATTACTACATTAAGGGGATTTTAGAATTGTTTGAAAAACCAACACGACTAAAGGTTTAATCAGTCACCTTAGATAAAATCACCCATGGTGAAATCAACCTCGATACCCAAGATAAAATCCCCTACAATAAAATTACCCACGATAAAATCACCCTCGATAAAATCACAAATAATAAAATCACCGACGATAAAATCACCTTCGATAAAATCATCCACGATAAAATCATGCACGATAAAATCACCCACGATAAAATCACCCACAATAAAATCACCCACAATAAAATCACCCATGATAAAATCAACCACGATAAAATCACCCTCAATAAAATCACCAATGGTAAAATCAACCTCGATAAAATCACCCACTATAAAATCACCCACGATAAAATCAACCACGATAAAATCACCCTCGATAAAATCACCCACGATAAAATCCCCTACTATAAAATTACCCACGATAAAATCACCCTCGATAAAATCACCAATAATAAAATCGCCAACGATAAAATCACCGTCGATAAAATCATCCACGATAATATCACCCAACATAAACTCACCCACGAAATCACCCTAGATAAAATCACCAATGATAAAATCACGCACGATAAAATCACGCACAATAAAATCATTGACACTAAAATGAATGACAATAAAATCAATGACAATAAAATCACTCACGATAAAATCAAGCACGATAAAATCACTCTCGATAAAATCACCCATGGTAGAACCCACCTCGATAATATCACTCACGATAAAATCAACCACGATAAAATCACCCTCGATAAAATCACCCATGGTGAAATCAAACTCGATAAAATCACCCACGATAAAATCACCCACGATAAAACCACCCACGATAAAATCCCATACTATAAAATTACCCACGATAAAATCACCCTCGATAAAATAACCAATAATAAAATCGCCCATGATAAAATCACCCATGATAAAATCATGCACGATAAAATCACCCACAATAAAATCACCGACAATAAAATCACTCATGATAAAATCAACCTTGACAAAATCATCCTCGATAAAATCACCCATGGTAGAATCAACCTCGATAAAATCACCCATGATAAAATCAACCACGATAAAATGACCCTAGATAAAATCACCCCTGGTGAAATCACTCGCGATAAAATCCCCTACTATAAAATTACTCACGATAAAATCACCTTCGATAAAATCATCGACGATAAAATCACCCTCAATAGAATAACCCACGATAAAATCACACAAAATAAAATCGCACTTGATAAAATAACCCTCCATTAAATCACCAACTATAAATAAGCAACAATAAAATAACCCCCAATAAAATTACCCATGATAAAATTACCTGTGATAAAATCATGCAAGATAAAATCACCCACAACAAAATCACCGACACTAAAATCACCGACACTAAAATCACCCACAATAAAATCACCCATGAAAAAACCAACCACGATAAAATCACCCTTGATAAAATCACCCATGGGAAAATCAACCTCAATAAAATCACCCACCATAAAATCACCGTCACTAGAATCACCCACGATAAAATCTCACTCGATAAAATCACCCACGATAAAATCAATCATGATAAAATCACCCAGATAAAATCACGCACGATAAAATCACCGACGATAAAATCACCAACACTAAAATCACCCACAATAAAATCACCCATGATAAAATCAATCACGATATAATCATCCTCGATAAAATCACCCATGGTAAAAACACCCACGATAAAATCACAGTCGATAAAATCATCAGTGAGAAAATCACCCGAGGTAAAATCTCACCTGATAAAATAACCCACGATAAAATCAATCATGATAAAATCACCCATTAGAACATCATGCACAATAAAATCACCCACCATAAAATCACCGTCACTATAATCACCCACACTTCTAGAAAAATGAAGATTTACATCGGTTATTTTAGGTTATTTACATCGGTTCATCGGTTCTGGAACCGATGTAAATAAGGCCGATGTAAATTTAAAAACAAATTTACATCGGTTCTAAAATAATCGATGTAATCTGGCAACAAATTTACATCGGTTATTTTAGAACCGATGTAAATCTGGCAGCAAACCCTAAAATAACCCCACACAGCAGCCCCTACTTCCCGTAGTTGTTGAACCGCCGCTTCGTCTTCTCCACCGTCGCCTTTATCGCCAGGGCTAGGGCGCTGTTCGGCTCATACAGATCCCAAGAAAGCAGAAAAATAGAGATGACGTTGAGCACCCAACGAAAAAGAAAAAAAAAACTTACCATGGATACAAGAGGGACGAAGATAGAGGGGAGAAGTATGATTTTTGTAAAAGAAATCAATAAAGCATTACAAGAAGAAGGCAACACACTACCATCAAGAACCAAGAACGCCAAAGAAATCTAAGTGTTATATTTGATCACAAACCTCCTTATCAAACAAGATCCCAAGAGGCAGCAAAATAGAGATGGCGTTGAGCACCCAATGAAGAAGAAAAAAAACCTACCATGGAGGAGAAAGAGCACGAAACAGAGAGCACCACTGATGGAAGAGTAGTGTTACCTGAGAGCGAGAGAGTTCGAATGTAAAATGAGAGGACAGTGCACGAAAGAGATAGGTTAATAAGCATATTTACGTCGGTTCTTTGAAGAACCGAGGTAAATATGTGAATATTTACATCGGTTCTTCTAAGAACCGATGTAAATATGTTCATATTTACATCTGTTCTTTTAAGAACCGATGTAAATATTCAAAAAATTTACATAAGTTCTTTTAAGAAGCGATGTAAATATTAACATATTTACATCGATCCTAAAAGAACCGATGTAAATATGCGATCAACATCTCTTTTATTTACAAAAATGCCACCGTGTTTCATATTTACATTGGTTTACCTATTAACCGATGTAAATTTGACGATGTAAAATAAAAATTTTCTAGTAGTGCCACGATAAAATCACCAATGATCAAATCACCCTTTATAAAATCACCCACAATAAAATAACCCACGATAAAATCACCCACGATAAAATCACCCATGATAAAATCATGCATGATAAAATCACACAAGATAAAATCTCATTCGATAAAATCACCCACGATAAAATCAATCATGATAAAATCACCCATGAGAAAATCACGCACGATAAAATCACGCATGATAAAATCACGCACGATAAAATCACCCACCATAAAATCACCATCACTAAAATCACGCACGATAAAATCATCGATGATAAAATTACCGACGATACAATCACCGTCACTAATATCACGCACGATAAAATCACCCATGATAAAATAACCCACGATAAAATCACCCACGAGAAAATCAACCACTATAAAATTACCGACGATAAAATCACCTTAGATAAAATCACCAATAATAAAATCACCCACGATAAAATCACCCTTGATAAATTCATCCACGACAAAATCACCCAACATAAAATCACTCACCATAAAATCACCCTTAATAGAATCACCCACGATAAAATCCTCCACATTAAAATCACCCATGATAAAATAACCCACGATAACATCACACTTGATAAAATGATCCATGATAAAATAACCCTTGATAAAATTACCCACGATAAAATCACCCACTTACGATATAATGACCCATGATAAAATAACACTCGATAAAAATAGTAGTGATAAAATCACCCACAATAAAATTTCACTCGATAAAATCACCCATGATAAAATCACACTGTATCAAATAACTCACGATAAAATCACCAATTATTAAATAAAACACACTAAAATCACTTACGATATAATCACCCATGAGAAAATGATGCACGAGAAAATCACGCAGGATAAAATCACCATCACTAAAATCACGCACGATAAAAACACCCACGATAAAATCACCGTCACTAAAATCACCCACATAAAATCAACCATGATAAAATCACCCTTGATAAAATCACCCACGATAAAATCAACTACTATTTTACCCACGATAAAATCACACTCGATAAAATCACCAATAATAAAACTACCCACGATCAAATCACCAATAATAAAATCACCCACAATAAAATCACCCTCGATAAAATCATCAACGATAAAATAACTCACGATAAAATAACTCAGGATAAAATCACACTTGATAAAATAACCCACGATAAAATTATCAACTATTAAATAACCAACAATAAAATCACCAACGATAAAATCACCCATGATAAAATCACGCAGGATAAAATCATGCATGATAAAATCACCCACGATAAAATCATTGATACTAAAATCACCCACAATAAAATCACCCATGATAAAATCAACCATGATAAAATCACCCTCGATAAAATTACCCATGGTAAAATCAACCTCGGTAAAATCACCCACGATAATATCACCTACTATAAAGTTACCCACAGCAAAATGAACCTAGATAAAATCACCAATAATAAAATAACACACGATAAAATCACACTAGATAAAATCACCACTAATAAAATCGCCCACGATAAATTCACCCTTGATAAAATCATCCACGAAAAAAATAGCCAACATAAAATCACCCATGACAAAAACCACGCACAAAAAAATCACCCACGATAAAATCACCGACACTAAAATCACCCATAATAAAATGACCCATGATAAAATCAACAACGATAAAATCACCGTCGATAAAATCACCCATGGTAAAATCAACCTCGATAAAATCACCCAGGATAAAATAAACGATGATAAAATCACCCATGATAAAATCATCCACGATAAAATCACCAACGATAAAATCAACCATGATAAAATCACCCATGATAAAATCACCCACTATAAAATCACCCACGATAAAATCAACCACGATAAAATCCTCCTCGATAAAATCACCCATGATAAAATCAACTACTAAAAAATTACCCACGATAAAATCACCCTCAATAAAATCACCAATAATAAAATTACCCACAATAAAATCACCAATAATAAAAAAACCCATGATAAAATCGCCCTCGATAAAATCATCCACGATTATATCACCTTCAATAGAATCACCAACAATAAAATCACACTTGATAAAATAACCCACGTTAAAATCACCAGCTATTAAATAACCAACAATAAAATCACTGACAATAAAATCACCGACACTAAAATCACCGACAATAAAATCACCCATAATAAAATTTACCACGATAAAATCACCCATGGGAAAAACAAGCTCGATAAAATCACCCACGATAAAATCAACAACGATAAAATCACTCTCGATAAAATCACCCATGGTAAAATGAACCTCGATAAAATCACCCATGATAATATCACCTACTATAAAGTTACCCATAATAAAATCACTGATAGAACCATAAATTAACATTTCTAATTTAACTAATAACCTTATTTAAGTATTCATAAATGAATAAATAAACTAAAATTCCCACTAACTATGTGCTGTAACATATTACAGGGTTAGAGATAAATCACATGTTAAAAATAGTATATTTTCAGCTTGATGATCACTGCGTTCTTCGACGATATCTCTCAACTCAGTGCACCTAAAATCACGATTCTTGATGCAGGTTGAAGTAGACATCCGAAGCTTTCGATAGAGACCGGAATCACAAGATTTGGTAACGAAATTGATTTTTCCTGAGCAGTCAAAGTCAAGTCAACTGAAAAGTGTGAAGACAGAGAAGTCGACCTTAAAGAAATTGAGCTCCAGGATGCTGTGAAGCTCCAAAAATCACCAAATTTGTCCCAAATGAAAGAGGATCCGTAGGGCTTCAACTTAGACTTTGAATGACACGAATCGGACGTAAAATGGATTTTTGGCAAGCAATTAAAGTGAACTCAACAAAAGCTGCAGCTAGCTGAAGAAAGCGAAAAACCACTTCCAGTAATCGAGGCCCAGTGGACACGCCTGGGCCTCTAAAATCGCGAATCCAGTTTCATTGGAAAATAGACTCGACCATCTACAATTAGAGACTTGAATCAAGTAAAACGGTAAAGAAATGAGAAAGTTATGTACTTCCCAAGCTGAGCATACACATCTGAACAAGGGAAGTGCACGAGCTGAAGAAGATTGGGCCAATTTCGCAAGGGCCCACCCAATAGGCGAAAGTTGTACATCCTATAAATAGATAGAGCTTCACTTGTAATAGGAGTAGAAGAATTATTAGCAAACAGATTTACATTTTCAGTTTTCAGTTCGGTTACAATGTGTAAGAGTTCGGTAGTTTCGTTGGTGTTCAACATAGCTTGTGTAGTTCTTGCGTTTTCCAGTTTAGCCAAGTAAGTTCTTGTAGTTTCTTTCGATTTTCTTGCTCAGTCTTTCTTCATTTCCTCTCTGAACTCGTTCATCTCTTGAATCTTTCCACTTTTAATGGTTTACTTCACGCATTTTTCATCATCACTTAACTCTTTCACGTTAGTTTCTTTTACTGCATTAGTAGTTCTTTTAATTCTAAGCTTTTCAATTCTGCAAATCTTTGGTTCTTGAAAGTTTTTGAAGAACTGAATCATAGGAGGATAGTCTCTTGGTATCTTGTGATTTTTTGGAACAGTTGAATGTCTTTCAACGGTGTAGAAACCAATTTCAAGACTTGGCAAGATCCAGCACTATTTCATTTGGTTCTCGTTCTTTGCAACCTTCGAGTAGAGTAATTTCTTGCATTTTAATCCAGTTTTGTGCTTACCACACCTTAATTCATAGAATAGAAATGTTTACTGCTTTTGAGTGTCTTTAGGAGATAGCATTAGATCAATTACAGTTTCGTATTGTGAATTCCATTTTAGATTTGAATCAACTTTCAATTCTACGTTAATTCAATTTCACAGCACAATTTCATTCCCATTTCAAGAGTAGCTTTTAATGTTGCATTGTGATTAGTTGATTGATAATTCAGATTTTACATTGCATTCTTAACTCAGTATTAGTTCATTTCCAATTCTACATTTTTCTATATTCATTGTATTACTTGATGAGAAAAATCAACAAAGATATATTTCAATTCTCGCATTGCATTGTTTCTAAATTCTACGCTATTGCACTGTTCACCTTGCTTTGTTGTTGATTTGGTTCGAATTCATTTTGAGTAGCATCACATTAGAATCTGCATTGCCATATTAGTTGCATAATCATTCAAGGATTTAGATCAGCTTCATTAGTTCATTGCATCAGTAACATTGCATTCAATTTCAACTTCGATCTGTCTTAATTTCACTTCCAAATCGTTCAACCATTGTAGTTTGATTCTGCACTTTGAATTGATTCATCTGCCACATCACATCATTGATATTCCTTTTTAATTTTAGAACTCTACATTTTAGAATCAGATTACAAACTCCCCTTCAACCACATCACTTCCATCTTCTGCATTTCCATCCCAATTGCATCATTCACTGTAAGGTTTAATCAATCACCCTGGGCAAAATCACCAATAATAAAATAAGTCACGATAAAAACACCAATAGTACAATCGCCCACGATAAAATCACACTTGATAAAATCATCCACGATAAAATCAACCAACGTAAAATTATCCACAATAAAATCACCCTCAATAAAATTACCCAACATAAAATTACCTACGATAAAATCACCCTCGATAAAATCACCCATGATAAAATCACGCACGATAAAATCACCCACGATAAAATCACCGACACTAAAATCACCCACAATAAAATTACAATGATAAAATCAACCACGATAAAATCACCCTCGATAAAATCACCCATGATAAAATCACCCGCAATAAAATCACCCTCGATAAAATCGCCCACGATAAAATCAACTACTATAAAATTACCCACGATAAAATCACCAATAATAAAATAACCCACGATAAAAACACCAATAATAAAATCGCCCACAATAAAATCACCCTCGATAAAATCATCCACGATAAAATCACCCAACATAAAATTACCCACGATAAAATCACCATCGATAAAATCACCCATGATAAAATCATGCACCATAATATCATCCACGATAAAATCACCGACACTAAAATCACCGACAATAAAATTACCCATGATAAAATCAACCACGATAAAATCACCCTCGATAAAATCACCCATTGTAAAATCAACCTTGATAAAATCACCCATAATAAAATCACCCACGATAAAATCACCCAAAATAAAATCACCCTCGATAAAATCACCCACAATAAAATTACCCACGATAAAATAACCAATAATAAAATAACCAATGATAAAATCACCCACGATAAAATCACCCTCAATAAAATCACCCACGATAAAATCACCTAGGATAAAATCACACTTGATAAAATAACTCACGATAAAATCACCAACTATTCAATAACCAACAATAAAATCACCCACGATAAAATCACCAACTATTCAATAACCAACAATAAAATCACCGACGATAAAATCACCGAAACTAAAATCACCCACAATAAAATCACCCATGATAAATTCAACCACGATAAAATCACCCTCGATAAAATCACCCATGGTAAAATCAACCTCGATAAAATCACCCACGATAAAATCACTCTCGATAAAATCATCCATGGTAAAATCAACGTCAATAAAATCACCATGATAATATCACCTACTATAAAGTTACACACACTAAAATCACCCTAGATAAAATCACCAATAATAAAATAACCGACGGTAAAAACACCAATAATAAAATCGCCCACGATAAAATCACGCTCGATAAAATAATTCACGATAAAATCACCCAACATAAAATTACCCACAATAAAATCACCCTCGATAAAATCACCCAAGATCAAATCATACACGATAAAATCACCCACGATAAAATCACCGACAATAAAATCACCCACTATAAAATTACCCAGGAGAAAATAACCAATAATAAAATAACCAAGGATAAAATGACCCTCGATAAATCATCCACGATAATATCACCCTCAATAGAATCACCCATGATAAAATCACCCAGGATAAAATCACACTAGATAAAATAACCCAAGATAAAACCACCAACTATTAAATAACCAACAATAAAATCACCCAAGATAAAATCAACCTCGATAAAATCACCTTCGACAAAATCACACAGGATAAAATCAACCACGATAAAATCACACTTGATAAACTCACCCATGGTAAAATCAACCTCGATAAAATAATCCATGATAAAATCAACCACGATAAAATCACCCATGGTAAAATCAACCTTGATAAAATCACCCAAGATAAAATATCCTAATATAAAATTACCCACGATAAAATCATTCTTGCTAAAATCACCAATAATAAAATTACCCACGATAAAATCACCCTCGATAAAATCACAAATAATAAAATCACCCACGATAAAATCATCCACTATAAAATCACCCTTAATAGAATCACCCACGATAAAATCACCTAGGATAAAAACACACTTGATAGAAGAACCCACGATAGAATCACCCATGGTAAAATCAACTTCGATAAAATCACCCACGATAAAATCAACTACGATAAGATCACCCACGATAAAATCACCCATGGTAAAATCAACCTCAATAAAATCACCCACAATAAAATCACATCTATAAAATTACCCATAATAAAATCACCCTAGATAAAATCACCAATAATAAAATAACTCACGATAAAATCACCCTCGATAAAATCACCCTCGATAAAATCACCCTCGATAAAATTACCCATGATAAAATCAACCACGATAAAGTCACCCTCGATAAAATTACCCATGGTAAAATCAACCTCGATAAAATCACCCACGATAATATCACCTACTATAAAGTTACCCACAATAAAATCACCCTAGATAAAATCACCCACGATAATATCACCTACTATAAAGTTACCCATAATAAAATCACCCTATATAAAATTACCAATAATAAAATAACCCAAGATAAAAACACCAATAATAAAATCGGCCACGATAAAATCACCCATGATAAAATCACGTACGATAAGATCACCCACGATAAAATCATCGACACTAAAATCACACACAACAAAATTAGCCATGATAAAATCAACCACGATAAAATCATCCACGATAAAATCTGCCAACATAAAATTACCCACGATAAAATCACCCTCGATAAAATCACCCTCGATAAAATCACCCATGATAAAATCACGTACGATAAAATCACCGACGATAAAATCATCGACACTAAAATCACGCACAACAAAATTAGCCATGGTAAAATCAACCTTGATAAAATCACGCACGATAAAATCACATACTATAAAATTATCCACAATAAAATCACCCTAGATAACATCACCAATATTAAAATAACCAACGATAAAATCACCCTCGATAAAATCACCCAACATAAAATCACCCACGATAAAATCATCCTCAATAAAATCACCCTCAATAAAATCACCTATGGGAAAATCACACACGATAAAATCACGCACGTTAAAATCACCGACACTTAAATCATCGACAATAAAATCACTCATGATAAAATCAACCTCGATAAAATTACCCTCGATTAAATCACCCATGGTATAATCAACCTCAATAAAATCAAGCACGATAAAATAAGCGACGATAAAATCACCGTCAATAAAATCACCCAATCACCCTCGATAAAATACCCTAGTATAAAATTACCCAAGATAAAATCACCCTCGATAAAATCACTAATAATAAAATCACCCACGATAAAATCACCCTCAATAAAATCACCGACGATAAAATCACCTTCAATAGAATAACCCACGATAAAATCACCCAGGACAAAATCAAACTTGATAAAATATCGCACGATAAAATCACCCATGATAAAATCACCTATGATAAAATCACGCACGAAAAAATCGTCCACGATAAAATCACCCACAATAAAATCACACATGATAAAATCAACCACGATAAAATAACCCTCGATAAAGTCAACCTCGGTAAAATCACCCACGACAAAATCAACCACGATAAAATCGCCCTCAATAAAATCAGCCATGGTAAAATCAACCTCCATAAAATGACCCACGATAAAATAAACTACTATAAAATTACCCACGATAAAATCACCCTAGATAAAATGACCAATAATAAAATAACCCACAATAAAATCACCCTCGATAAAATTACCAATAATAAAATCGCCCACAATAAAATTACCCTAGATAAAATCATCCACGATAAAATCACCAAACATAAAATGACCCACGATAAAGTCACCCTCGGTAAAATCACCCATGATAAAATCATGTACGATAAAATCACCCATGGTAAAGTCAACCTCGATAAAATCGCCCACGATAATATCGCCTACTATAAAGTTACCCACAATAAAATCACCCTAGATAAAATTACCAATAATCAAATAACCCATGATAAAAACAACAATAATAAAATCGCCCACAATAAAATCACCCTCGATAAAATCATCCACGATAAAATCACCTAACATAAAATTACCCACGATAAAATCACCCATGATAAAACCACGCACGATAAAATCACCCATGATAAAACCACGCATGATAAAATCACCCATGATAAAATCACGCACGACAAAATCACCCAGGATAAAATCACCCACGCTAAAATCACCCAGGATAAAATCACCCACAATAAAATCCCACTCGATAAAATCATCCACGATAAAATCGCCCTCAATAGAATCACCCACGATAAAATCACCCAGGATAAAATCACACTTGATAAAATAACCCACGATTAAAACACCAACTATTCAATAACCAACAATAAAATCACCCACGATAAAATCACCGACACTAAAATCACCCACAATAAAATCACCCATGATAATATCAACCACGATAAAATCACCCTCGATAAAATCACCCTCGATAAAATCACCCATGGTAAAATCAATCTCGATAAAATTACCTACGATAAAATCAACCACGATAAAATCACCCTCGATAAAATCAACCATAGTAAAATCAAGCTCAATCAAATCACCCATGAGAAAATACCCTACTATAAAATTACCCACGATAAAATCAACCTCGATAAAATCACAAATAATAAAATTACCCATGATAAAATCACCCTTGATAAAATCACAAATAATAAAATCACCCACGATAAAATCACCTTCGATAAAATCATCCATGATAATATCACCCTCAATAGAATCCCCCATGATAAAATCACCAAGGATAAAATCAAACTTGATAACATAACACACAATAAAATCACCAACTATTAAATAACCAACAATAAAATCACCCACGATAAAATCACAAAAGCTAAAATCACTTTCAATAGAATTACCCACAATAAAATCACCCACGATAAAATCACCCATGATAAAATCACCCACGATAAAATCACCCATGATAAAATCATGCACGATAAAATCACCCACAATAAAATCATGCACGATAAAATCACCCACAATAAAATCACACATGATAAAATCAACCACGATAAAATCACTCTCGATAAAATCACTAATAGTAAAATCAACCTCGATAAAATCACCCACGATAAAATCAACTACGATAAAATCACCCACGATAAAATCCCCTACTATAAAATTACCCACAATAAAATCACCCTCGATAAAATCACAAATAATAAAATTACCCACGATAAATCACCCTCGATAAAAACACAAATAATAAAATCACCCACGATAAAATCACCTTCGATAAAATCATCGACGATAAAATCACCCTCAATAGAATCACCCACGATAGAGTTACCCAAGATAAAATCAGACTTGATAACAAAACCCACAATAAAATCACCAAGTATTAAATAACCAACAATAAAATCACCCACGATAAAATCACCCATGATAAAATCAACCACGATAAAAGCACCCTCGATTAAATCACCCATGGTAAAATCAACCTTGATAAAATCACACACGATAAAATCAACCACGCTAAATCACCCACGATAAAATCCCCCACGGTAAAATGAATCTCGATAAAATCACCCACGATAAAATGAACCATGATAAAATCACCTATGCTGAAATCACCCAAGATAAAATTAGCCTCGATAAATTCACCTTCAACAAAATTACTCAGGATAAAATCAACCACGATAAAATCACCCTTGATAAACTCACCCACGATAATATCACCTTCTATAAAATTACCCACAATAAAATCACCCTAGATAAAATCACCAATAATAAAATAACCCACGATAAAATGACCCTCGATAAAATCACCAATAATAAAATTGCCCACGATAAAATTACCCGCGATAAAATCATCCACAATAAAATCACCCAACATAAAATCACCCACGATAAAATCACCCTCAATAAAATCACCTATGAGAAAATCACACACGATAAAATCACGCACGATAAAATCAGCGACACTTAAATCATCGACAATAAAATCACCTATGATCAAATCAACCTCGATAAAATCACCCTCGATTAAATCACCCATGGTATAATCAACCTCGATAAAATCAACCACGATAAAATAAGCGACGATAAAATAACCGTCGATAAAATCACTAATAATAAAATCACTCACGATAAAATCACTCTCAATAAAATCACCCACGATAAAATCAACCTCAATAGAATAACTCACGATAAAATCACCTAGGACAAAATTACCTACGATAAAATCACGCACGAAAAAATCCCCACGATAAAATCACGGACACTAAAATCAGCCACGATAAAATCACCCACAATAAAATCACACATGATAAAATCACTCATGGTAAAGTTAACCTCGATAAAAGCACCCACGATAAAATCAACCACGATAAAATCGCCCTCAGTAAAATCAACCATGGTAAAATCAACCTCGATAAAATTACCCACAACAAAATCACAATAGATAAAATGACCAATAATTAAATAACCCACGATCAAATCACCCTCGATAAAATCGCCCACAATAAAATCACTCTGGACAAAATCATCCACGATAAAATCACCCAACATATAATGACCCACGATAAAGTCACCCTCGGTAAAATTACCTATGATAAAATCACGTACGATAAAATCACCCATGGTAAAGTCAACCTCGATAAAATCGCCCACGATAATATCACCTACTATAAAGTTACCCACAATAAAATCACCCTAGATAAAATTACCAATAATAAAATCACCCTCGATAAAATCATCCACGATAAAATCACCCAACATAAAATTACCGACAATAAAATCACCCATGATAAAACCACGAACGATAAAATCACCCATGATAAAACCACGCACAATAAAATCACCCACGATAAAATCACCCACGCTAAAATCACCCACGATAAAATCACCCACAATAACATCACACTCGATAAAATCATCCACGATAAAATCACCCTCAATAGAATCACCCATGATAAAATCATCCAGGATAAAATCACACTTGATAAAATAACCCACGATAAAAACACCAACTATTCAATAACCAACAATAAAATCGCCCACGATAAAATCACCGACACTAAAATCACCCACAATAAAATCACCCATGGTAATATCACCCACGATAAAATCACCCACGATAAAATCACCCTCGATAAAATCACCCATGGAAAAATTAATCTCGATAAAATTACCTACGATAAAATCAACCACGATAAAATCATCCTCGATAAAATCAACCATAGTAAAATCAAGCTCAATAAAATCACCCACGAGAAAATACCCTACTATAAAATTACCCACGATGAAATCACCCTCGATAAAATCACAAATAATAAAATTACCCATGATAAAATCACCCTCGATAAAATCACAAATAATAAAATCACCCACGCTAAAATCACCTTCGATAAAATCACACTCAATAAAATCACCCACGAGAAAATACCCTACTATAAATTACGCACGATAAAATCACAAATAATAAAATTACCCATGATAAAATCACCCTCGATAAAATCACAAATAATAAAATCACCCACGCTAAAATCACCTTCGATAAAATCATCCACGATAATATCACCCTCAATAGAATCCCCCATGATAAAATCACCAAGGATAAAATCAAACTTGATAACATAACACACAATAAAATCACCAACTATTAAATAACCAACAATAAAATCACCCACGATAAAATCACCCATGATAAAATCACCCACGATAAAATCACCCATGATAAAATCATGCACGATAAAATCACCCACGATAAAATAACCCTCAATAAAATCACCTATGATAAAATCAAACACGATAAATCAGAGACACTAAAATCACCCACAATAAAATCACCCTCGATTAAATCACCCATGGTAAAATCAACCTTGATAAAATCACCCACGATAAAATCAACCACGATAAAATCACCCTCGATAAAATAACCCACGGTAAAATCAATCTCGATCAAATCACCCACGACAAAATCACCCACGATAAAATCCCCTACTATAAAATTACCCACGATAAAATCACCCTCGATAAAATCATAAATAATAAAATTACCCACGATAAAATCACCCTCGATAAAAACAGAAATAATAAAATCACCCACGATAAAATCACCCTTGATAAAATCATCCATGATAAAATCACCCTCAATAGAATCACCCACGATAAAATCACCAAGGATAAAATCACACTTGATATCATAACCCACAATAAAATCACCAAGTATTAAATAACCAACAATAAAATCACCCACGATAAAATCACCGACAATAAAATCCCCGACACTAAAATCACCCACAATAAAATCACCCAGGATAAAATCAACCACGATAAAATCACCCACGATAAAATCACCCACGGTAAAATCAATCTCAATAAAATCACCCACGATAAAATCACCTATGCTGAAATCACCCAAGATAAAATCAGCCTCGATAAATTCACCTTCGACAAAATCACCCAGGATAAAATCAACCACGATAAAATCACTCTCGATAAACTCACCCATGATAAAATCACCCTAGATAAAATCACCAATAATAAAATAACCCACGATAAAATCACCGTCGATAAAGTCGCCAATAATAAAATCGCCCACGATAAAATCACCCTCGATAAAATCATCCACGATAAAACCACCCAACATAAAATCACCCACGATAAAATCACCCTCAATAAAATCACCTATGGGAAAATCACACATGATAAAATCACGCACGATAAAATCACTGACACTTAAATCATCGACAATTAAATCACCCATGATAAAATCAACCTCGATAAAATCACCCTCGATTAAATCACCCATAGTATAATCAACCTCGATAAAATCAACCAGGATAAAATAAGCGACGATAAAATCACCGTCGATAAAATCACCCATGGTGAAATCACCCTCGATAAAATACCCTAGTATAAAATTACCCAAGATAAAATCACCCTCGATAAAATCACCCACGATAAAATCACCCTCAATAGAATAACCCACGATAAAATCACCTAGGACAAAATCACACTTGATAAAATAACGCACGATAAAATTACCCATGATAAAATCAACCACGATAAAATCACCCTCGATAAAATCACCCATGGTAAAGTCAACCTCGATAAAATCACGCACGACAAAATCACCCACAATAAAATCACCAAGGTTAAAATCACACTTGATAAAATAACCCACGATAAAAACACCAACTATTCAATAACCAACAATAAAATCACCCACGATAAAATCGCCGACACTAAAATCACCCACAATAAAATCACCCATGACAAAATCAACCACGATAAAATCACCCTTGATAAAATCATCCATGGTAAAATCAACCTCGATAAAATTACCCACGATAAAATCAACCACGATAAAATCACACTCAATAAAATCACCCACGAGAAAATACCCTACTATAAATTACGCACGACAAAATCACAAATAATAAAATTACCCATGATAAAATCACCCTCGATAAAATTACAAATAATAAAATCACCCATGATAAAATCACCTGCGATAAAATCATCCACGATAATATCACCCTCAATAGAATCCGCTACGATAAAATCACCAAGGATAAAATCAAACTTGATAACATAACACACAATAAAATCACCAACTATTAAATAACCAACAATAAAATCACCCACGATAAAATAACCCATGATAAAATCACCCATAATAAAATCACCCATGATATAATCATGCACGATAAAATCACCCACGATAGAATCACCAACAGTAAAATCAGCCACAATAAAATCACACATGATAAAATCAACCATGATAAAATCACCCTCGATAAAATCACCAATAGTAAAATCAACCTCGATAAAAAAACCCACGATAAAATCACCCGCGATAAAATTATCAATGGTAAAATCAACCTCGATAAAATCACCCACGATAAAATCACATACTATAAAATTACCCACAATAAAATCACCCTAGATAAAATTAACAATAATAAAATCACCCTTGATAAAATCACGGTCAGTAAAATCATCCACTATAAAATCAACCAACATAAAATCACCCAACATAAAATCACCCACAATAAAATAACCCTCAATAAAATCACCCACGATAAAATCACGCACGATAAAATCACCCACGATAAAATCACAGAGACTAAAATCACCCACAATAAAATCACCCATGATAAAATCACCCATGATAAAATCAACCATGATAAAATCACCGTCGATTAAATCACCCATGGTAAAATCAACCTTGATAGAATCACCCACGATAAAATCAACCACGTTAAATCACCCTCGAAAAAATCACCCACGGGAAAATAAATCTCGATAAAATCACCCACGATAAAATCACCTATGGTGAAATCAACCTCGATAAAATCACCCACGATAAAATCCCCTACTATAAAATTACCCACGATAAAATCACACTCGATAAAATCACAAATAATAAAATTACCCACGATAAAAACACAAATAATAAAATCACCCAGGATAAAATCATCCTCGATAAAATCATGCACGATAAAATCACCCTCAATAGAATCACCCACGATAAAATCACCCAGGATAAAATCAGACTTGATAACATAACCCACAAATAAAATCACCAAGTATTAAATAACCAACAATAAAATCACTCACGATAAAATCACCGACGATAAAATCACCGACACTAAAATCACCCCAAATAAAATCACCCATGATAAAATCAACCACGTTAAAAGCACCCTCGATTAAATCACCCATGGTAAAATCAACCTTGATAAAATCACACATGATAAAATCAACCACGATAAAATCACCCACGATAAAATCACCCACGGTAAAATAAATCTCGATAAAATCACCCACGATAAAATGAACCACGATAAAATCACCTATGCTGAAATCACCCAAGATAAAATCAGCCTCGATAAATTCATCTTCGACAAAATCACCCAGGATAAAATCGACCACGATAAAATCACCCTCGATAAACTCACCGATGGTAAAATCAACCTCGATAAAATTACCCACGATAAAATCCACAATGATAAAATCAACCTCGATAAAATCACCCACGATAATATCACCTTCTATAAAATTACCCACAATAAAATCAACCTAGATAAAATCACCAATAATAAAATAACCAACGATAAAATCACCCGCGATAAAATCACCGATAATAAAATCGCCCACGATAAAATCACCCGCGATAAAATTATCCACGATAAAAATCACCCAACATAAAATCACCCACGATAAAATCACCCTCAATAAAATCACCTATGAGAAAATCACACACGATAAAATCACCGACACTTAAATCATTGACAATAAAATCGCCCATGATAAAATCAACCTCGATAAAATCTCCCTCAATTAAATCACCCATGGTATAATCAACCTCGATAAAATCAACCAGGATAAAATAAGCGACGATAAAATGACCGTCTATAAAATCACCCATGGTGAAATCACCCTCGATAAAATAGCATACTATAGAATTACCCAAGATAAAATCACCCTCGATAAAATCACTAATAATAAAATCACCCACGATAAAATCACCCTCAATAAAATAACCACGATTAAATCACCCTCAATAGAATAACCCACGATAAAATCACCCAGGACAAAATCACACTTCATAAAATAACAAACGATTAAATCACCCATGATAAAATCACCTACGATGAAATAACGCATGAAAAAATCGCCCACGATAAAATCACCGACACTAAAATCACCCACAATAAAATCACATATGATAAAATCAACCACGATAAAATCACCCATGGTAAAGTCAACCTCGATAAAATCACCCACGATAAAATCAACCACGATAAAATCGCCCTCAATAAAATCAGCCATGGTAAAATCAACCTCGATAAAATCCCCCACGATAAAATAAACTACTATAAAATTACCCATGATAAAATCACCCTCGATAAAATCACCAACAAGAAAATCGCCCACAATAAATCACCCTAGACAAAATCATCCACGATAAAATCACCCAACATAAAATGACCCACGATAAAGTCACTCTCGGTAAAATCAGCCATGATAAAATCACGTACGATAAAATCACCCATGGTAAAGTCAACCTCGATAAAATCGCCTACGATAATATCACCTACGATAAAGTTACCCACAATAAAATCACCCTAGATAAAATTACCAATAATAAAATAACCCACGATAAAAACACCAATAATAAAATTGCCCACAATAAAATCACCCTCGATAAAATCATCCACGATAAAATCACCCAACATAAAATTACCCTCGATAAAATCACTCATGATAAAACCACGCACGATAAAATCACCCATGATAAAACCACGCACGATAAAATCACCCATGATAAAATCACGCGCGATAAAATCACCCACGATAAAATCACCGACACTAAAATCACCAACAGTAAAATTACCCATGATAAAATCAACCACGATAAAATCACCCTCGTTAAAATAACCCATTGTAAAATCAATCTCGATAAAATCACTCTTGATAAAATCACCAATAATAAAATTACGAACAATAAAGTCACCAATAATAAAATAACCCATGATAAAATCACCGTTGATAAAATCATCCACGATAAAATCACCAATAATAAAATTACCTACAATAAAATCACCAATAATAAAATAACCCATGATAAAATCACCCTCGATAAAATCATTCACGATAAAACCACCCTCAATAGAATAACCCAGGATAAAATGACTCAGGATAAAATCACACTTGATAAAATAACCCACTATAAAATCACCAACTATTAAATAACCATCAATAAAATCACCGACGATAAAATCACCGACACTAAAATCGTCCACAATAAAATCACCCATGATAAAATTTACCACGATGAAATCACCCTCGATAAAATCACCCATGGTAAAATCAACCTCGATAAAATCACCCACGATAAAATCAATAAAGATAAAGTCACTCTCGAAAAAATCACCCATGGTAAAATCAACCTCGATAAAATCGCCCACAATAATATAACCTACTATAAAGTTACCCACAATAAAATCACCCTAGACAAAATCACAAATAATAAAATAACCCACGATAAACACACCAATAATAAAGTCGCCCACGATAGAATCACCTTCGATAAAATCTTCCACGATAAAATCACCCAACATAAAATTAGCCACAGTAAAATCACCCTCGATAAAATCACCCACGATAAAATCATTGACACTAAAACCACCCACAATAAAATTACCCATGATAAAATGAACCTCGATAAAATCACACACGATAAAATCACCCATGATGAAATCACCCACGATAAAACGACAACAATAAAATCACCCACAATAATATCAATTACTATAAAATTACCCACGATAAAATAACGAATAATCAAATAACCAAAGAGAAAATCACCCTCGATAAAATCATCGACGATAATATCACTATCAATAAAATCACCCACGATAAAATCACCCAGGATAAAATCACACTTGATAAAATAACCCCACGATAAAATCACCTAGGATAAAATCGCACTTGATAAAATAACCCACGATAAAATCACCAACTTTTAAATAACAAACAATAAAATCACCCACTATAAAATCAGCCTCGATAAAATCACATTCGACAAAATGACACAGGATAAAATCAACCACGATAAAATCACACTTGATAAACTCACCCATGGTAAAATCAACCTCGAAAAAATAATCCATGATAAAATTACCCTCGATAAAATCACCTATGGTAAAATCAACCTCAATAAAATCACCCACGATAAAATATCCTACTATAAAATTATCCACGATAAAATCATTCTCGATAAAATCACCAATAATAAAATTACCCACGATAAAATCACACTCGATAAAATCACATAATAAAATCACCCACGATAAAATCACCCTCGATAAAATCATCCACGATAAAATCATCCGTAATAAAATCACCCACGATAAAATCACCTAGGATAAAATCACACTTGATAAAATAACCCAAGATAAAATCACCAAGTATTAAATAACCTATAATAAAATCACCCATGATAAAATCAGCCGTGATAAAATCACCCTTGTTAAAATCATGCACGATAAAATCACCCAGGATAAAATCACCAATAATAAAATCGCCCACGATAAAATCACCCGCAATAAAATCATCCACGATAAAATCACCCATGATAAAATCACCCTCAATAAAATCACCTATGAGAAAATCACACACGATAAAATCACGCACGATAAAATTACTCACGATAAAATCACTCATGATAAAATCACCCTCGATAAAATCACCCATGGTAAAATCAACCTCGATAAAATCACCCACGATAAAATCAACTACGATAAAATCACCCGCGATAAAATCACCCATGGTAAAATCAACCTCGATAAAATCACCCATGATAAAATCACCAATGGTAAAATCAACTTCGATAAAATCACCCACGATAAAATCAACTACGATAAGATCACCCGCGATAAAATCACCCATGGTAAAATAAACCTCGATAAAATCACCCACGATAAAATCACATACTATTAAATTACCCACAATAAAATAACCCTATATAAAATCACCAATAATAAAATAACCCATGATAAAATCACCCTCGATAAAATTACCCATGATAAAATCAACCACGATAAAATCACCCTCGATAAAATCACACATTGTAAGATCAACCTCGATAAAATCACTTTCGATAAAATCACCCTTGGTAAAATCAACCTCGATAAAATCACCCATGATAATATCACCTACTATAAAGTTACCCACAATAAAATCACCCTAGATAAAATCACCAATAATAAAATAACCCAAGATAAAAACACCAATAATAAAATCGCCCACGATTAAATCACCCTCCAAAAAAGCATCCACGATAAAATCACCCAACATAAAATTACCCACTAAAATCACCCATGGTAAAAGCAACCTTGATAAAATCACACACGATAAAATCAACTTCGATAAAATCACCCATGACAATATCACGCATGATAAAATCACCCACAATAAAAACATCGACACTAAAATCACCCACAACAAAATTACCCATGATAAAATCAACCACGATACAATCACCCTCGACAAAATCACCAATGGTAAAATCAACCTTGATAAAATCACGCACGATAAAATCACGTACTTTAAAATTACCCATCATAAAATCACCCTAGATAAAATCACCAATAATAAAATAACCCACAATAAAATCACCCTCGTTAAAATCATCCACTATAAAATCAACCAACATAAAATCACCCAACATAAAATTACCCACGATAAAATAACCCTCAATAAAATCACCTATGATAAAATCACGCACGATAAAGTCACCCACGATAAAATCACAGACACTAAAATCACCCATGATAAAATCAACCACGATAAAACACCCTCGATTAAATCACCCACGGTAAAATCAACCTTGATAAAATCACACACTGATAAAATCAACCACGATAAAATCACCCTCGATAAAATCACCCACGGTGAAATCAATCTCGATAAAATCAACCACGATAAAATCACCTAGTATAAAATTACCCACAATAAAATCACCCTACATAAAATCACAATAATAAAATATCCCACGATAAAATAATCCTCGATAAAATCATCCACGATAAAATCACCCAACATAAAATCACCCACAATAAAATCACCCTCTATAAAATCAACCATGATAAAATCACGCACGATAAAATCACCCATGCTAAAATCACCGACAATAGAATCACCGATAATAAATTTACCCATGATAAAATCAACCATGATAAAATCACCCTCGATAAAATCACCCATGGTAAATCACCCACCATAAAATCACAATCTATATAATCACCAATAATAAAATCACCCACGATAAAATCACCCTTGAGAAAATCACACACGATAAAATCACACTCGATAAAATTACCCACGATAAAATCATCCACTATAAAATAACCCACACTAAAATCACCTACGATATAATCACCCTTGATAAAATCACCCATGATAAAATTACACTCGATAAAGTCACCCATGATAACATACCCCACTATAAAATAATCCACACTAAAATCTCCCACGATAAAATCACACATGAGAAAATCACCCAAGATAAAATCACCAGACGCAAAAATCACCCACGATAAAATCACTCATCATAAAATCAACCAAGATTAAATCATAGGCTATAAAATTACCCTCGATAAAATCACCCACGATAGAATCACCCGAGGTAAAATCACCGATGATAAAATTACCTTACAATAAATCACCTTTGAGAAAATCACCCACGTTAAAATCACATTCGATAAAATTACCCATGATAAAATTAACCATGATAAAATCACCTATGGTGAAATCAACCTTGATAAAATCACCCACGATAAAATCCCCTACTATAAAATTACCCACGATAAAATCACCCTCGATAAAATTACAAATATTAAAATTACCCACGATAAAATCACCGTCAATAAAATCACAAATAATAAAATCACCTACGATAAAATCACCCTCGATAAAATCATCCACGATAAAATCACTCTCAATAGAATCACCCACGATAAAATCACCCAGGATAAAATTAGACTTGATAACATAACCCACAATAAAATAACCAACTATTAAATAACCAACAATAAAATCACCCACGATAAAATCACCCACGATAAAATCACCCATTCTAAAATCACCCATGATAAAATCATGCACGATAAAACCACCCATGGTGAAATCAACATCAATAAAATCACCCACGATAAAATACGCTACTATAATTTACCCAAGATAAAATCATCCTCGATAAAATAACCAATAATAAAATTCCCTCCGATAAAATCACCGTCGATAAAATCACAAATAATAAAAACACCCACAATAAAATCACTCTCAATAAAATCATCCACGATAAAATCACCCTCAATAGAATCACCCACGACAAAATCACCCAGGATAAAATCACACTTGATAAAATAACCCACGATAAAATCACCCATGCTAAAATTACGCACGGTAAATCACCCACGATAAAATCACCGACACTAAAATCACCCAAAATTAAATCACACATGATAAAATCACCCTCGATAAGATAACCCATGGTAAAGTCAACCTCCATAAAATCACGCACGATAAAATCAACCACGATAAAATCGTCCTCAATAAAATTAGCCATGGTAAAATCAACCTCGATAAAATCACCCACGATAAAATTACCCACAATAAAATCACCAATAATAAAATAACCCACGATAAAATCACCCTCGATAAAATCACCAATAATAAAATCGCCCACAATAAAATCTCTCTCGATAAAATCATCCATGATAAAATCACTCAACATAAAAGTGACAAAGGATAAAATCAACCACGATAAAATCAACCTCAATAAAATCACCCACGGTAAAATCAACCTCGATAAAATCACCCATGATAATATCACATGCTAGAAAATTACCGACAATAAAATCAGCCTAGATAAAATCACAAATAATATAATCACCCACAATAAAATCACCCTCGCTAAAATCATCCACGATAAAATCACCTAGGATAAAATCACATTTGATAAAATAACCCATGATAAAATCACCAACTATAAAATAACCAACAATAAAACCACCCACGATAAAATCACCCATGGGAAAAACAACCTCGATAAAATTACCCATTATAAAATCAACCACGATAAAATCACCCTCGATAAAATCACCTATGGTAAAATCAACCTCGATAAAATCACCCATGATAATATCACCTACTATAAAATTACCGACAATAAAATCAACCTAGATAAAATCTTCAAAAATAAAATAACCCACATAAAATCAACCTCGATAAAATCACCAATAAGAAAATCGTCCACGATAAAATCAACCGCGATAAAATCATTTACGATAAAATCACCCAACATAAAATCACGCATGATAAGATCACCCTAGATAAAATCACCCATGATAAAATCACGCACGATAAAATCACCCACGATAAAATCACTGACAATAATAAAAACACCCTCGATAAAATCACCAATAATAAAATTACCCACGATAAAATCACCCTCCATAAAATCATCCACAATAAATCACCCTCAATAGAATCACCCACGATAAAATAACTTAGGATAAAATCACACTTGATAAAATAACCCACGATAAAATCACCAACTATTAAATAACCAACAATACAATCACCCACCATAAAATCAACCATGATAAAATCACCCACGATAAAATCATGCACAACAAAATCACACACGATAAAATCACCGACACTAAAATCACCCACAATAAAATCACCAACAATAAAGTCACCCTCAATAGAATCACCACGATAAAATCACCCATGGTAAAATCAACCTCGATAAATTTACCCACGATAAAATCACCCTCGATAAAATCACCAATAATAAAATTACCCACGATAAAATCACCAATAATAAAATCACCCACGATAAAATCACCCTCGATAAAATCATCCACAATAAAATCACCGGTGGTAAAATCAACCTCGATAAAATAACCCACGATAAAATCACCCTCGATAAAATTATCTACGATAAAATAACTCATGGTAAAATCAACCTCGATAAAATAACCCACGATAAAATCAACAACGATAAAATCACCCTCGAAACATCACCCATGGTAAAATCAACCTCGATAAAATCACCCACGATAATATCACCTACTATAAAATTACCTACGATAAAATCAGCCTAGATAAGATCTTCAAAAATAAAATAACCCACGATAAAATCACTCTCGATAAAATCACCAATAATAAAATCACCCACGATAACATCACCCGCGATAAAATGTTTTACGATAAAATCACCCAACATAAAATCAACCACGATAAGATCACCCTCGAAAAAATCACCCATGATAAAATCACACGTAGTAAAATCACCCACGATAAAATCACCGACAATAAAATCACCCTTGATTAAATCGCCCATTGTAAAATGAACTTCGATACAATCAACAACGATAAAATCAATCACGATAAAATCACCATCGATAAAATCACCCATGGTGAAATCAACCTTGATAAAATCACCCACAATAAAATACCCTACTATAAAATTTCCCAAGATAAATAACCCTCGATAAAATAAGCAATAATAAAATTCCCCACGGTAAAATCACAAATAATAAAATCACCCTCCATAAAATCATCCACGATAAAATCACCCTCAATAGAATCACACACGATAAAATCACCTAGGATAAAATCACACTTGATAAAATAACCCACGATAAAATAACCAACTATTAAATAACCAACGCTAAAATCACCCACCATAAAATCATCCATGATAAAATCACCCATGAAAAAATCATCCACGATAAAATCACCCACAATAAAATCACACATGATAAAATCAACCATGATAAAATCACCCTCGATAAAATCACCCATGGTAAACTCAACCTCGATAAAATCTCCCACGATAAAATCAACCACGAAAAAATCGTCGTCGATAAAATCACCATTGATAAAATCACCCTTGATAAAATCACCCTCGATAAAATCACCCACAATAAAATTACGCACTATAAAATAACCAATAATAAAATAACCCACGATAAAATCGCCCTCGATAAAATCACCAATAATAAAATCACCCGCGGTAAAATCATTTACGATAAAATCACCACACATAAAATCACGCACAATAAGATCACCCTCGATAAAATCACCCATGATAAAATCACGGAAGATAAAATCACCAACAATAAAATCACGCATGATAAAATTAACAACGATAAAATCTCCAATGGTAAAATAGACCTCGATAAAATCACAAATAATAAAATCACACATGATAAAATCACCGTCCATAAAATCATCCACGATAAAATCACCCTCAATAGAATCACCAACGATAAAATCACCCAGGATAAAATCACATTTGATAAAATAACCCACGATAAAATCACCAACTATTAAATAACCAACAGTACAATCGCCCATGATAAAATCACCCATGATAAAATCATGCACAACAAAATCATCGACACTAAAACTACCCACAATAAAATCACACATGATAAAGTCAACCACGATAAAATCACCCTCGATAAAATAACCCACGATAAAATCAACCTCGATAAAATCACCCACGATAAAATCAATTACTATAAAATTACCCACGATAAAATCACCCTCGATAAAATTACCAATAATAAAATAACCCACGATAAAATCACCCTCGATAAAATCACCAATACTAAAATCGCTAACGATAAAATCACCCTCAATATAATAATCTACGGTAAAATCACCCAACATAAAATCACCCACGTTAAAATCACCCTCAATAAAATCACCCATAATAAAATCACACACGATAAAATCACCTACGATAAAATCAATCACGATAAAATCACAGACACTAAAATCACCCACAATAAAATCACCCATGATAAAACAAACCACGATAAAATCACCCTCGATAAAATCACCCATGGTAAAATCACCCATGATAAAATCACAATCGATAAAATCACCCACGATAAAATCAATCATGATAAAATCACACATGAGAAAATCATGCACGATCAAATCACCCACCAAAAAATCACCGTTACTAAAATCACAAACGATAAAATCACCCACGATAAAATCACCGTCACTAAAATCACGCACGATAAAATTACTCACGATAAAATCACCCATGATAAAATAACCCACAATAAAACCACCCACGAGAAAATCACCCATGGTAAAATCACCGACACTAAATTCACCGACAATAAAATCACCCATAATTAAATTAACCACAATAAAATCAGCATCAATAAAATTATCCATGGTAAAATCAACCTCGATAAAATCACCCACGAGAAAATCAACCACGATAAAATCACCCTCGATAAAATCACTAATGGAAAAGTCATCCTCGGTAAAATCACCCACGATAAAATCACCCACGATCAAATTGCCCTCAATAAAATAACCCATGGTAAAATCAACCTCGATAAAATCATCCACGATAAAATCAATTACTATAAAATTACCCACTATAAAATCACCAATAATAAAATAATCGACGATAAAATAACCCTCGATAAAATCACCAATAATAAAATTGCCCACGATAAAAACACCCTCGATAAAATCAACAACGATAAAATCACCCGATATAAAATCACCCATCAAAAAATCACTCACGATAAGATCACCCTCAATTAAATCACCCATGATAAAATCACGCACGATAAAATGACCCACGATAAAATCATAGACACTAAAATCACCCGCAATAAAATCACCCATGATAAAATCAACCATGATAGAATCACCCTCGATAAAATCACCCATGGTAAAATCAACCTCGAAAAAATCACACACGATAAAATCAACGTCGATAAAATCATCCACGATAAAATCCCCTACTATAAAATTACCCACAATAAAATCACTGTCGATAAAATCAACAATAATAAAATTAGCCATGATAAAATCACCCTCGGTAAAATCACCAATAATAAAATTGGCCATGATAAAATCACCCACAATAAAATTATCCATGATAACATCAACCAGGATAAAATCATTCTCGATAAAATCACCCATCGTAAAATCAACCTCCCTAAAATTACCCTCGATAAAATCAATCATGAAAAAATCACCCATTCGAAAATCACGCACGATATAATCACCCACGATAAAATCAATAATAATAAAATTAGCCACGATAAAATCACCATTGTTAAAATCACCAATAATAAAATCGCCTACGATAAAATCACCCACAATATAATCACCCATGATAAAATCAACCACTATAAAACCTCTCATGATAAAATGACCCACGATAAAATCACCCTCAACAAAATCACCCATGATAAAATCACCCACGATAAAATCAATCATGATAAAATCACCCGTTAGAAAATCACCCACGATAAAATCACCGTCACTAAAATCACGCACAATAAAATTACCCATGATAAAATAACCCACATTAAAACCTCCTACGAGAAAATCATCCACTATAAAACTACCGACAATAAAATCACCCTCAATAAAATCACCAATAATAAAACTTCCCACGATAAAATCACCTTTGATAAAATCACCTATAATAAAATCACCCATGATAAAATCAACCTTGATAAATTCATACGCGATAAAATCACCCAACATAAAATCACCCAACATAAAATCACCCACGATAAAATCACCCTCGATAAAATCACCCTCAATAGAATAACCCACTATAAAATCACCCATGATAAAATCACCTACCCTAAAATCAAACTCGAAAAAATCACCCATGATAAAATCAGCTACAATAAAATCAAACTCGATAAAATGACCCATGATAAAATCACCCTCGATAAAATTACCCACGATAAAATCAACCTAGATAAAATAACGAATAATAAAATAACCCACGATAAAATCACCCTCGATAAAATCACCAATAATAAAATCACCCGCGGTAAAATCATTTACGATAAAATCACCACACATAAAATCACCCACGATAAGATCACCCTCGATAAAATCACCCATGATAAAATCACGGAAGATAAAATTACCAACACTTAAAATCACCAACAATAAAATCACCGACAATAAAATCACGCATGATAAAATCAACAACGATAAAATCTCCAATGGTAAAATCAACCTCGATAAAATAAACCACGATTAAATCAACCACGATAAAATCACCCTCGATAAAATCACCTATGGTGAAATCAACCTCGATAAAATCACCCACGATAGAATACCCTACTATAAAATCACCCAAGATAAAATCATCCTCGATAAAATCACCAATAATAAAATTACCCACGAAAAATCACCCTCGATAAAATCACAAATAATAAAATCACCCATGATAAAATCACCGTCCATAAAATCATCCACAATAAAATCACCGTCCATAAAATCATCAACGATAAAATCACCGAGGATAAAATCACATTTGATAAAATAACCCACGATAAAATCACCAACTATAAAATAACCAACAGTACAATCACCCACCAAAAATCACCCATGATAAAATCACCCATGATAAAATCATGCACAACAAAATCATCAACACTAAAACTACCCACAATAAAATCACACATGATAAAGTCAACCACGATAAAATCACCCTCGATAAAATAACCCACGATAAAATCAACCTCGATAAAATCACCCACGATAAAATCAATTACTATAAAATTACCCACGATAAAATGACCATGGATAAAATCACCAATAATAAAATAACCCACGATAAAATCACCCTCGATAAAATCACCAATACTAAAATCGGTAACGATAAAATCACCCTCGATAAAATAATCTACGATAAAATCACCCAACATAAAATCACCCACATTAAAATCACCCTCAATAAAATCACCCATGATAAAATCACACACGATAAAATCACCTACGATAAAATCAATCATGATAAAATCACAGACACTAAAATCACCCACAATAAAATCACCCATGATAAAACCAACCACGATAAAATCACCCTCGATAAAATCACCCATGGTAAAATCACCCATGAAAAATCACAATCGATAAAATCACCCACGATAAAATCAATCATGATAAAATCACACATGAGAAAATCATGCACGATCATATCACCCACCATAAAATCACAATTACTAAAATCACGAACGATAAAATCACCCACGATAAAATCACCCACTATAAAATAACCCATGAAAAAATCACCCTCGATAAAATCACCCACGATAAAATCTCACTCGATAAAATCACCCACGATAAAATCACTCACGATAAAATCACCCGTTAGAAAATCACGCTCGATAAAATCACCCACAATAAAACACCCACGATAAAATCACCGTCACTAAAATCACGCATGATAAAATTACCCACGATAAAATCACCCATGATAAAATAACCCACAATAAAACCACCCACGAGAAAATCACCCATGATAAAATCACCGACACTAAAATCACCGACAATAAAATCACCCATAATTAAATTAACCACGATAAAATCACCATCGATAAAATTATCCATGGTAAAATCAACCTCGATAAAATCACCCACGAGCAAATCAACCACAATAAAATCACCCTCGATAAAATCACTAATGGTAAAGTCATCCTCGGTAAAATCACACACAATAAAATCACCCACGATCAAATTGCCCTTAATAAAATCACCCATGGTAAAAACAACCTCGATAAAATCATCCACGATAAAATCAACTACTATAAAATTACCCACTATAAAATCACCCTAAATAAAATCACCAATAATAAAATAACCGACGATAAAATAACCCTCGATAAAATCACCAATAATAAAATCGCCAACGATAAAAACACCCTCGATAAAATCAACCACGATAAAATCACCCGACATAAAATCACCCATAAAAAAATCACTCACGATAAGATCACCCTCAATTAAATCACCCATGATAAAATCACGCACGATAAAATGACCCACGATAAAATCACAGACACTAAAATCACCCGCAATAAAATCACCCATGATAAAATCAACCATGATAGAATCACCCTCGATAAAATCAGCCATGGTAAAATCAACCTCGAAAAAATCACACACGATAAAATCAACGTCGATAAAATCATCCACGATAAAATCCCCTACTATAAAATTACCCACAATAAAATCACTCTCGATAAAATCAACAATAATAAAATTAGCCATGATGAAATCACCCTCGGTAAAATCACCAATAATAAAATCGGCCATGATAAAATCACCCACAATAAAATCACCAATGATAAAATCAACCAAGATAAAATCATCCTCGCTAAAATCACCCATCGTAAAATCAACCTCCCTAAAATTACCCTCGATAAAATCAATCATGAAAAAATCACCCATTCGAAAATCACGCACGATATAATCACCCACGATAAAATCAACAATAATAAAATTAGCTACGATAAAATCACGCTCGTTAAAATCAATAATAATAAAATTAGCCACGATAAAATCACCCTTGTTAAAATCACCAATAATAAAATCGCCCACGATAAAATCACCCACAATATAATCTCCCATGATAAAATCAACCACTATAAAACCTCTCATGATAAAATGACCCACGATAAAATCACTCTCAATAAAATCACCCATGATAATATCTCACTTGATAAAATCACCCACGATAAAATCAATCATGATCAAATCACACATGAGAAAATCACGCACGATAAAATCACCGACCATAAAATCACCGTTACTAAATTCACGAACGATAAAATCACGAACAATAAAATCATCCACTATAAAATAACCCATGAAAAAATCACCCTCGATAAAAACACCCAAGATAAAATCTCACTCGATAAAATCACCTACGATAAAATCACCGTCACTAAATCACGCACGATAAAATCACCCATGATTAAATTAACCACGATAAAATCACCCATGGTAAAATCAACCTCGATAAAATCACCCACGAGAAAATCAACCAGGATAAAATCACCCTCGATAAAATCACTCATGGTAAAGTCAACCTCGGTAAAATCACCCACGCTAAAATCAACCACAATCAAATCGGCCTCAATAAAATCACCCATGGTAAAATCAACCTCGATAAAATCATACACGATAAAATCAACTATTATAAAATTACCCACTATAAAATCACCCTAGATAAAATCACCAATAATAAAATAACCCACGATAAAATCACCCTCGATAAAATCACCAATAATAAAATCGCCCACGATAAAAACACCCTCGATAAAATCAACCACGATAAAATCATCCTCGATAAAATCACGCATGCTGAAATCAACGTCAATAAAATCATCCACGATAAAATTCCCTACTATAAAATTACCCATAGTAAAATCACCCTCGATAAAATCAACAATAATAAAATTAGCCACGATAAAATCACCCTCGTTAAAATCACCAATAATAAAATCGCCCATGATAAAATCACCTACAATAAAATCACCCATGATTAAATCAACCAGGATAAAATCATCCTCGATAAAATCAACCTCCCTAAAATCATCCCTGATAAAATCAATCATGATAAAATCACCCATTCGAAAATCACACACGATAAAATCACCCACGATAAAATCAACCTCGATAAAATCAACAATAATAAAATTAGCCACAATAAAATCACCCTCGTTAAAATCACAAATAATAAAATCGCCAACGATAAAATCACCCTTGATAAAATCAACAATAATAAAATTAGCCATGATAAAATCACCCTCGTTAAAATCACCAATAATAAAATCGCCTACAATAAAATCACTCACAATATAATCACCCATGATAAAATCAACCACGATAAAATCTCTCACGATAAAATGACCCACGATAAAATCACCCTCGATAAAATCACCCATGATAAAATCTCACTCGATAAAATCACCCCTGATAAAATCAATCATGAAAAAATCACCCGTTAGAAAATCACCCACGATAAAATCACCCACGAGAAAATCACCGTCACTAAAGTCACGCACAATAAAATTACCCACAATAAAATAACCCATGATAAAATAACCCACATTAAAACCTCCCACGAGAAAATCACCCACTATAAAATTACCCACAATAAAATCACCCTCAATAAAATCACCAACAATAAAATTTCCCACTATAAAATCACCTTTGATAAAATCACCAATAATAAAATCATCGACGATAAAATAAACCTTGATAAATTCATCCGCGATAAAATCACCCAACATAAAATCACCCACGATAAAATCACCCTCAATAGAATAACCCACTATAAAATCACCCATGATAAAATCACCTATAGTAAAATCAAACTCGATAAAATCACCCAAGATAAAATCGCCTACAATAAAATCAAACTCGATAAAATGACCCATGATAAAATCACCCGCGATAAAATTACCCACGATAGAATCACCTAATATAAAATAACCCATACTAAAATCACGTCCGATATAATCACCCATGATAAAATCAAGCACGATAAAATCAAACTCAATTAAATCACCAGTGATAAAATCACCCATTATAAAATAACCCACGATAAAATCTCACTCGATAAAATCACTCATAATAAAATCACAATTTATAAATTAACCCACGATAAAATTATCGACTATTAAATAAACCACACTAGAATAACCTACCATATAATCACCCATGAGAAAATCATGCACGATAAAATCACGCACGATAAAATCATCGTCACTAAAATCACACACGAAAAAATCACCCACGATGAAATTACCATCACTAAAATCACGCACGATAAAATCACCCATGATAAAATCACCGTCACTAAAATCACCAACATAAAATCACCCTTGATAAAATCACCCTTGATAAAATCACCCACAATAAAATCACCAATAACAAAATTACCCACGATAAAATCACCAATAATAAAATCACCCTTGATAAAAATCACCCTGGATAAAATCATCCATGATAAAATCACCCACGATAAAATCACCTTCGACAAAATCACCCATTATAAAATCAATGACGATAAAATCACCCTCGATAAAATCACCCATGGTAAAATCAACCTCGATAAAATTACCCACGATAAAATCACCCATGGTAAAATCAACCTCAATAAAATCACTCACGGGAAAATCAACCACGATAAAATCACCCATGGTAAAGTCAACCTCGGTAAAATCACCCACGATAAAATCAACCGCGATAAAATCACCCTCAATAAAATCACCCATGGTAAAATCAACCTCGATAAAATCATCCACGATAAAATCAACTACTATAAAATTACCGACTATAAAATCACCCTAGATAAAATCACCAATAATAAAATCGCCCACGATAAAAACACCCTCGATAAAATCATCCACGATAAAATCACCCAACATAAAATCACCCACCATAAAATTACTCACGATAAAATCACCCTCAATAAAATCACCCATGATAAAATCACGCACGATAAAATGACCCACGATAAAATCACAGACACTAAAATAACCCACAATAAAATCACCCATGATAAAATCAACCATGGTAAAATCAACCTCGAAAAAATCACACACGATAAAATCATCCTCGATAAAGTCACCCATGCTGAAATCAACGTCAATAAAATCATCCACGATAAAATCCCTTACTATAAAATTACCCACAGTAAAATCACCCTCAATAAAATCAACAATAATAAAATTAGCCACGATAAAATCACGCTCGTTAAAATCACCAATAATAAAATCGCCCATGATAAAATCACCCTCGATAAAATTATCCACGATAAAATCACCCTCGTTAAAATCACCAATAATAAAATCGCCCACGATAACATCACCTACAATATAATCACCCATGATAAAATCAACAACGATAAAATCACCCATGGTAAAATCAACTTCGATAAAGTCTCCCTCGATAAAATCAATCATGATAAAATCACGCATGAGGAAATCACGAACAATAAAATCACACAATAAAATCACCCATGATAAAATCACCCTCGATAAAATCAACAATAATAAAATTAGCCACGATAAAATCACCAATAATAAAATTAGCCACGATAAAATCGCCTTCGATAAAATCATCCATGATAAAATCACCCATGATAAAATCACCCTCAACAGAATCACCCTCCACGATAAAATCAAGCACGATAAAATCTCTCATGATAAACTAACCCACGATAAAATCACACTCGATAAAATGACCCATGATAAAATAACACTCGATAAAATGACCCATGATAAAATCACCCATGGTAAAATCACACTCGATAAAATCATCAGTGATAAAATCATCCACGATAAGATCTCACGCGATAAAATCACCCATGATAAAATAACCCTTGCTAAACTCACCCACCATAAAATAACCCTTGATAAAATCAACCACAATAAATCAAGCACGATAAAATCGCCCTCGATAAAATCACCTACGTTAAAATCACCCACGATAAAATCAGCCACAGTAAAATCACCCTCGATAAAATAACCCACGATAAAATCACCCTCAATAAAATCACTCTCGATAAAATCACCCACGATAAAATTACCCACTATAAAATAACCCACACTAAAATCACCTACGATATAATCACCGATGATAAAATCACCCATGATAAAATCACACTCGATAAAATCACCCAAGATAACATCACCCACAATAAAATAATCCAAACTAAAATCACTCACGATAAAATCACCTATGAGAAAATCACTCATGATAAAGTCACGCTTGATAAAATCATTGTCATTAAAATAACTCATGATAAAATAACAAATGATAAAATCAAACACGATAATATCACCCACTAAAATCACCCATGATAAAATCAGCCTCGATAAAATCAACCTCAACAAAACCACCCACGATAAAATCACCTATGATAAAATCACCCATGATAGAATCACCCTCGATAGAATCACCCACGATAAAATCGCCCATAATAAAATCACCGTTGATAAAATCGTCCACGATAAAATCAGCCCCGCTAAAACAAGACACAATAAAATTACCGACACTAAAATTACCCTCTATAAAATCATCCATAATAAAAATCACCCTTGATAAAATCACCCACGAGAAAATCAACCTCGATAAAATCACCCACGGTCTTTTAACCCTCGATAAAATCACCCACGATAAAATCATACTCGAAAGAATCACCCACGATATAATCACCCAAGGTAAAATCACCCACGCTAAAATCACTCTCAATAGAATCACCCACGATAAAATCACCCTTAATACCCACAATAAAATCACCCACGATATAACCATCCATGATAAAATCACCCATGATAAAATAACTCGATAAAATAACCCACAGTAAAATCACCCGCGATAAAATCACCCTCAATAAAATAACCAATGATAAAATCACCCTCGATAAAATCACTATCGATAAAATAACCCACTAAAAAATTATCCACGATAAAAGCAACCTCGATAAAGTCAGCAATAATAAAATTACCTACGGTAAAATCACCAATAATAAAATCACCCATGATAAAATCACCCTTAATATAAACACCGTCAATAAAATCAGCCATGATCAAATCACCCTTGATAAAATCACCCATGATAAAATCACACACGATAAAATCACCCATGTTAAAATCACTATCGATAAAATTACTCACGATAAAATCACCCATGAGAAAATCACCCACGATAAAATCACCCTCGATAAAATCACACATGGTAAAATCAACCTCGATAAAATCACCCACGATAAAATAACCCTTGATAAAATCACATACGATAAAATCACCCACTAAAAAATTTCCCACGATAAAATCACCCTCGAGAAAATTACCAATAACAAAATTACGCACGATAAATTCACCCTCGATAAAATCACCCATGTTAAAATCATCCATGATAAAATCAACCACTATAAAATCACCCTCGATAAAATCACCCATGGTAAAATGAACCTCGATAAAATCACCCACGATAAAATCACCTAGTATAAAATTACCCACAATAAAATCACCCTACATAAAATCACCAATAATAAAATAACCCACGATAAAATCATCCTCGATAAAATCATCCACGATAAAATCACCAACATAAAATCACCCACAATAAAATCACCCTCTATAAAATCAACCATGATAAAATCACGCACGATAAAATCACCCATGCTAAAATCACCGACAATAGAATCACCGACAATAAATTTACCCATGATAAAATCAACCACGATAAAATCACCCTCGATAAAATCACCCATGGTAAATCACCCACCATAAAATCACAATCTATATAATCACCAATAATAAAATCACCCACGATAAAATCACCCTTGAGAAAATCACACACGATAAAATCACACTCGATAAAATTACCCACTATAAAATAACCCACACTAAAATCACCTACGATATAATCACCCATGATAAAATCACACTCGATAAAGTCACCCATGATAACATCACCCACTATAAAATAATCCACACTAAAATCTCCCACGATAAAATCACACATGAGAAAATCACCCAAGATAAAATCACCCACGATAACATCACCCATCATAAAATCAACCAAGATTAAATCATAGGCTATAAAATTACCCTCGATAAAATCACCCACGATAGAATCACCCGAGGTAAAATCACCGATGATAAAATTACCTGAAAATAAATCACGTTTGAGAAAATCACCGACGATAAAATCACATTCGATAAAATTACCCATGATAAATCACCCTCGATAAAATTGCTCACGATAAAATCACTCACTTTAAAATAACTCATGACAAAATCACAAATGATAAAATCACCCACGATAAAGTCACCCATGATAAAATAACCCACACTAAAATCACCCACGATATAATCACCCATGATTAAATCATGTACGATAAAATCACACACAATAAAAACACCCACGATAAAATGACTCTTAATAAAATCACGCTCGATAAAATCACCCATGGTAAAATTATCCACGATAAAATCACCAACGATAAAATAACCCTTGATAAAATCACCCACGAAAAAATCACTCTCAATAGAATCAACCAAGATAAAATTACCCTCAATAGAATCGCCCACGATAAAACCACCCATGATAAAATCACCTACGATAAAATCACATTCGATAAAATCACACATGATAAAATCACCCTCGATAGAATTACCCACGATAAAAGCACTCATTATAAAATAACTTACACTAAAATCACCGATGATAAAATCACACTTGATAAAATCACCCACGATAAAATCACCCATGATAAAATCATCCACGATAATATCAGCCTCAATAAAATGACCTATGATAAAATCAACCTCGATAAATTTACCCACGATAAAATCACCCTCGATAAAATCAACCATGATAAAATGACCAACGATAACATCACTCATTATAAAATCAAACTCAATAAAACACCCTTGATAAAATCACACTCAATAAACTCATTGAAATTAAAATCACCCTCGATAAAATCACCAAGAACAAAATCACCTATGATAAAATCACCCTTAATAAAACACTCTTGATAAAATCACCCATGATAAAATCACCAACGATAACATCACTCATTATAAAATCAAACTCAATAAAACACCCTTGATAAAATCACACTCAATAAACTCATCGAAATTAAAATTACCCATGATAAAGTCACCTTCGATAAAATTACCTATGGTAAAATCACCCACGATAAAATGATCCTCTATAAAATCACCCATGATAATATCACCCACGATAAAATCACCTAAGATAAAACCACCCACGATAAAATCACCCTCTATAAAATCACCCATGATAATATCACCCACAATAAAATCACCCAAGATAAAATCACCCACGATAAAATCACTCTCAATAGAATCACCCACGATAAAATCACGCTAAATCACCCACGATAAAATCACCCATGATAAAATGACTCACGATAAAAACACCCATGATAAAATCACTCTCGATAAAATCACCCATGATAAAATCACCCACGGTAAAATCAATCACCATAAATCATCCTCGATAAAATCTCCCATGGTAATATCAACCTCGATAGAATTACCAAGGATAAATTGACCCTCGATAAAATCACCCACGATAAAATCACTCATGGTAATATCACCCACGATGAAACAACCTCAATAGAATCACCCATGATAAAATCACCCACGATAAAATTACCAATGATAAAATCACCTACGATAAACTGACCCATGATAAAATCACCCTCGATAATATTACCCACGATAAAATCACCCACTATAAAATAACCCACACTAAAATCACCTACGATATAATCACCCATGATATAATCACCCACGATAAAATCATCCACCTAAAAAATTACCTACGATAAAATCACCCTAAAAAAAACCACTAATAAGAAAATTACCTTCGATAAAATCACCAATAATAAAATCACAAACAATAAAATCACCGACAATAAAATCACCCACGATAAAATCACGCATGATAAAATCACCCACAATAAAATCACCCACGATAAAATCACCTTCGATAAAATCACCCACGATAAAATCACCCTTGATAAAATCAACCATGATAAAATCACCGTCAATCAAACACGAGAAAATCACCTGCTATAAAATTACCCACAATAAAATCACCCATGATAAAAGCACCCTCGATAAAATCACCCACAATAAATTCACCCACGATAAAATCACCCTCAATAGAATTACCCACGATAAAATCACCCACGATTAAAATCACCCATGATTAAATAACGTACGACAAAATCACACACAATAAACACAACCACGATGAAATCATCGTCACTAAAATCACCTATAATAAAATCACCCTCGAGAAAATCACCTATGCTAAAAATATCCACGACAAAATCTCCCATGATAAAATAACCCTCAATAAAATCACCCACGATAAAATCATCCGCTATAAAATTACCTACAATAAAATCACCGACGATAAAATCACACTTGAAAGAATCTCCCACGATAAAATCACCCTAAACAGAATCACCCACAATAAAATCACCCACGATAAAATCACACTTGATAGAATCACCCACGATAAAATCACATTCGATAAAATCACACATGATAAAATCACCCTTGATAGAATTACCCACGATAAAAGCACTCATTATAAAATAACTTACACTAAAATCACCGATGATAAAATCACACTTGATAAAATCACACACGATAAAATCACCCACGCTAAAATCATCCACGATAATATCAGCCTCGATAAAATGACCTATATTATAAAATAAACCTCGATAAATTTACCCACGATAAAATCACCCTCGATAAAATCAACCATGATAAAATGACCAACGATAACATCACTCATTATAAAATCAAACTCAATAAAACACCCTTGATAAAATCACACTCAATAAACTCATTGAAATTAAAATCACCCTCGATAAAATCACCAAGAACGAAATCACCTATGATAAAATCACCCTCAATAAAACACCCTTGATAAAATCACCCATGATAAAATCACCAACGATAACATCACTCATTATAAAATCAAACTCAATAAAACACCCTTGATAAAATCACCCATGATAAAATCACCAACGATAACATCACTCATTATAAAATCAAACTCAATAAAACACCCTTGATAAAATCACACTCAATAAACTCATCGAAATTAAAATTACCCACGGCAAAGTCACCCTCGATAAAATTACCTACAGTAAAATCACCCACGATAAAATCATCCTCTATAAAATCACCCATGATAATATCACCCACGATAAAATCACCCAAGATAAAATCACCCACGATAAAATCATCCTCTATAAAATCACCCATGATAATATCACCCACGATAAAATCACCCAAGATAAAATCACACTCAATAAACTCATCGAAATTAAAATTACCCACGATAAAGTCACCCTCGATAAAATTACCTACAATAAAATCACCCACGATAAAATCATCCTCTATAAAATCACCCATGATAATATCACCCACGATAAAATCACCCAAGATAAAATCACCCACGATAAAATCACTCTCAATAGAATCACCCAAGATAAAATCACGCTAAATCACCCACCATAAAATCACCCACGATAAAATCTCCCATGATAAAATGACTCACGATAAAAACACCCATTAGAAAGTCACCCATGATAAAATCACTCAATAAAATCACCCATCATAAAATCAACCACCATAAATCATCCTCGATAAAATCTCCCATGGTAATATCAACCTCGATAGAATTACCCAGGATAAATTGACCCTCAATAAAATCACCCACGAGAAAACCACCCACGATAAAATCGCTCATGGTAATATCACCCACGATGAAACAACCTCAATAGAATCAGCCATGATAAAATCACCCACGATAAAATTACCAATGATAAAATCACCTACGATAAAATGACCCATGATAAAATCACCCTTGATAATATTACCCACGATAAAATCACCCACTATAAAATAACCCACACTAAAATCACCTACGATATAATCACCCATGATAAAATCACGCACGATAAAATCACGCACTATAAAATTACCCACCATAAAATCACCCACGATAAAATCACCCTTGATAAAATCAACCATGATAAAATCACCCTCAATCAAACACGAGAAAATCACCTGCTATAAAATTACCCACAATAAAATTGCCCACGATAAAATCACCCTCGATAAAATCACCCACAATAAAATAACCCACGATAAAATCACCGTCAATAGAATTACCCACGATAAAATCAGCCACGATTAAAATCACCCATGATTAAATAACGTACGACAAAATCACACACAATAAAACCAACCACGATGAAATCATCGTCATTAAAATCACCTATAATAAAATCACACTCGAGAAAATCACCTATGCTAAAAATATCCACGACAAAATCACCCATGATAAAATAACCCTCGATAAAATCACCCACGATAGAATCATCCGCTACAAAATTACCTACAATAAAATCACCGACGATAAAATCACACTTGAAAGAATCTCCCACGATAAAATCACCCTCAACAGAATCACCCACATTAAAATCACCCACGATAAAATCATACTTGATAAAATCATCCACGATAAAATTACCTAAGGTAAAATCACCCACGATAAAATCACTCTTAATAGAATCACCCGCAATAAAATCACCCTCAATAGAATTACCCACAATAAAATCACCTAAGATATAATCACCCACGATAAAATCACCCATGATAAAATCACCCACGATAAAATCACACTCGATAAAATCACCAATGATAAAATCACCCTTGATAAAATTACCCACGATAAAATCACCTATGATTAAATCACGTACGATAAAATCACACACGATAAAAATACCCACGACAAAATCACCCTCACTAAAATCACCGTCACTAACATCACCGACGATAATATCGCCCAACATAAAATCAAAAACAAATAAATCACCCGCTATAAAATTACCCACAATAAAATCAGCCACGATAAAATCACCCTCGATAAAATCACCCACGATAAAATCACCCTCGATAAAATCACCCACGATAAAATCACCCAAGGTAAAATCACCCACGATAAAATCATCGACACAAAAATCACCCATGATAAAATCACTCTTAATAAAATCACTCTCGAGAGAATCACCTATGGTAAAATTATCCATGATAAAACCACCCACGATAAAATCACTCTCAATAGAATCACCCACGATAAAATCACCCACGTTAAAATCACCCATGATAAAATAACCCACGATAAAATCACACTCGATAAAATCACCGGCAATAAAATCAACCTCGCTAAAATTACCCACAATAAAAGCACCCATTAAAAAATAACCTACACTAAAATCACTAATGATAAAATCACACATGATAAAAATCACCCATGATAAAATAACCCATGATAAAATCACCCACGATAAAATCACCCATTATAAATCAACCTCGAAAAAATGACCCACGATAAAATCACACTCAATAAAATCACCTATGATAAAATCACCCACGATAAAATCACCCTCGATAAAATCACCCATGATAAAATCACCCACGATAAAATCACCCATGATAAAATCACCCACGATAACATCACTCATTATAAAATCACACACAATAAAAACACCCTTGATAAAATCACTCTCAATAAAGTCATCGAAAGTAAAATTACCGACGATAAAGTCACTCTCAATAAAATCGCCTATGACAAAATGACCCTCGATAAAATTACCCATGATAAAATCACCCACTATAAAATAACCCACACTAAAATGACCTACGATATAATCACCCATGATAAAATCACACTCGATAAAATCACCCACGATAACAACACCCACTATAAAATAACCCACACTAAAATCTCCCACGATAAAATCACGCATGAGAAAATCATCCAAGATAAAATATCGCACGATGAAATCACCCACGATAAAATCACCCATGATAAAATCACCCAAGATAAAATCACCCAAGATAAAATCAAACACGATAATATCACCTATTATAAAATTACTTACAATAAAATCAGCCACGATAAAATCACCCTCGATAAAATCACCCACGATAAAATCACCCTCAATAGAATCACCCACGAAAAAATCACGCATGATAGAATCACCCATAATAAAATCACATTCGATAAAATCACCCATGATAAAATCACCCTCGATAAAATTACCCATGATAAAATCACCAACTATAAAATAACCCACACTAAAATCACCTACGATATAATAACTCATGATAAAGTCACCCATGATAAAATCACCCATGATAAAATCAACCATGATCAAATAACCCACACTAAAATCACCCATGATTAAATTACGTACGATAACATCATTTACCATAAAAACACCCACGATAAAATCATCGTCACTAAAATCACCCACGCTAAAATCATCCATGATAAAATCACTCTTAAAACAATCACCCTCGAGAAAATCACCCACGACAAAATAACCTTCGATAAAATCACCTACGATAAAATCATTCGCTATAAAAATACCTTCAATAAAATCACCCACGACAAAATCACACTTGATAGAATTATCCACGAAAAGATTACCCAAGGTAAAAAATCACCCACGAAAAAATCACTCTCAATAGAATCACCCTCGATAAAATCACCCACGATAAAACCACCCATGATAAAATCACTCTTAATAAAATCACCCATAATAAAATGACCTACAGTAAAATGACATTCGATAAAATCACACATGATAAAATCACCCTCGATAAAATTACCCACGATAAAAGCACCCTAAATAGAATCACCCATGATAAAATGACCCACGATAAAATCAACTATTTGAAAGTCACCCATGATAAAATCAGCCATGATAAAATAACCCACGGTAAAATCAACCACCATAAAATCATCCTAGACAAAATCTCCAATGGTAATATCACCCTCGATAGAATTACCCTCGATAAATTTACTCTCGATAAAATCACCCACGATAAAATCACCCACTATAAAATTACCCACAATAAAATAACCCACGATAAAATCACTCTCGATAAAATCACCCACGATAAAATCGCTCATGGTAATATCACCCACGATGAAACAACCTCAATAGAATCACCCATGATAAAAACACCCACGATAAAAACACACTTGGTAAAATAACCCACGATAAAATCACTCTTAATAGAATCACCCACGATAAAATCACCCAAGATAAAATCGCCCACGATAAAATCACTCTCGATAAAATCACCCATGATAAAATCACCCTCATTAAAATTACCCACAATAAAAGCACCCATTAAAAAATAACCTACACTAAAATTACCAATGATAAAATCACACTTGATAAAATCTCCCACGATAAAATCACCCATGGAAAAATAACCAACGATAAAATCAGCCTCGATAAAATCACTCATGATAAAATCAACCTCGATAAAATTACCCATGATAAAATCACCAAGAGAAAAATCACCTACGATAAAATCACCCATGATAATGTCACCCTCGATAAAATCACCTTCGATCAAATCACCCACGATAACATCACTCATTGTAAAATCACACACAATAAAAACACTCTTGATAAAATCACACTCCATAAAACCACCGAAAATAAAATTACCCACGATAAAGTCACCCTCGATAATATCACCGACAATAAATACACCTACGGTAAAATCACCCACGATAAAATCACCCTTGATAAAATCACCCATGATAAAAGCACCCATGAAAAAATCACCCACGATAAAATAACACTCGATAAAATCACCCATGATAAAATCACCCACTATAAAATAACACACACTAAAATCACCAACGATATAATCACCCATGATAAAATCACATTGATAAAATCACCCATGATAACATCACCCACAATAAAATAACCCACACTAAAATCTCCCATGATAAAATCACGCATGAGAAAATCACCCAAGATAAAATAACGCACGATAAATTCACCTCACTAAAATCACACTCGATAAAATCAGCCATGATAAAATCACCCACGATAAAATCAAACACGATAAAATCTCCTGCTATAAAATTATCCATAATAAAATCAGCCACGATAAAATCACCCTCGATAAAATCACCTACGATAAAATCACCCAAGGTAAAATCACCCACGATAAAATCACCCTCAATAGAATCACCCACGATAAAATCACCCATGATAAAATCACCCATGACAAAATCACACTCGATAAAATCACCCATGATAAAATCACCCTCGATAGAATTACCCACTATAAAATAACCCACACTAAAATCACATACGATATAATAACTGATGATAAAGTCACCCATGATAAAATCACCAACGATAAAATCACCGATGATAAAATAACCCACACTAAAATCACCCACGATAAAATTACCCATGATTAAATCACGTACGGTAAAATAACACACAATAAAAACACCCACGATAAAATCATCGTCACTAAAATCACCCATGATAAAATCACCCAAGATAAAATCACTCTTAATACGATCACCCTCGAGAAAATCACCTATAGTAAAATTATCCACGATAAGATCACCCACAATAAAAGAACCCTCGATAAAATCACCTACGATAAAATCATCCGGTATAAAATTATCTACAATAAAATCACTCACGATAAAATCACACTTGATAGAATTACCCAAGGTAAAATCATCCACGATAAAATCACTCTCAATAGAATCGCCCACGATAAAATCACCCACAATAAAACCGCCCATGATAAAATAACCCTTAATAAAATCATGCATGATAAAATAACCCACGATCAAATCACACTCGATCAAATCACCCATGATAAAATCACCCTCGATAAAATTACCCACGATAAAAGCACCTATTATAAAATAACCTACACTAAAATCACCAATGATAAAATCACACTTGATAAAATCACCAATGATAAAATCACACAAGATAAAATCATTAATGATAAAATCACACAAGATAAAATCATTAATTATAAAATCAGCCTCGATAAAATCACCCATGATAAATTGAACCTCGATAAAATTACCCACGATAAAATCACGCTCGATAAAATCACCAAGGTTGAAATCAACAACGATAAAATTACCCAAGATAAAATCACCCTCGATAAAATCAACCATGATAAAATCACCCATGATAACATCACTCATTATAAAATCACACACAACAAAACACCCTTGATAAAGTCAAACTCAATAAAATCACCGAAATTAAAATTACCCACGATAAAGTCACACTCGATAAAATCACCGACAATAAAATCACCTACGGTAAAATCACCCACGATAAAATCACCTCTGATAGAAGCAACCATGATAAAATCACCCATGAGAAAATCTCCCACAATAAAATCATCCTCGATAAAATCATCCATCATAAAATCACCCACAATAAAATCACCCACTATAAAATCTCTCATGATAAAATCACCCTTAATAAAATCACTCAGCATAAAATGACCCATGGTAAAATCAACCTCGATAAAATCACCCACGATAAAATAACACTTGATAAAGTCACACACGATAAAATCACCCGCTATAAAAGTACCTATAATAAAATCACCCACAATATAATCACAATCGATAGAATCACCCACAAAAAAATCAGCCAAGGTAAAATCACCCACGATACAATGACTCTCAATAGAATCACCCATTATAAAATCACCCTCGATAAAATCACCCACGATTAAATCACCCACGATAACATCAACCACCATAAAATGATCCTCGATAAAATCTCCCATTGTAATATCAACCTCGATAGAATTACTAACGATAATAATCTCCCACGATAAAATAACCCACTATAAAATTACTCACAATAAAATAACCCATGATAAAATCAGTCTCGATAAAATCACCCACGATAAAATCGCTCATGGTAATATCACCCACGATAAAACAAGCTTAATAGAATCACCCATGATAAAATCACCCACGATGAAATCACCCATGATAAAATCACCCACGATAAAATCACCCATGATAAAATCACCCCCGATAAAATCACACTGGATAAAATCACCCACGATAAAATCACCCATGATAAAATAACCCACACTAAAATCACCTATGATATAATCACCCATTATAAAATAACCCATGATAAAATCACACTCGGTAAAATCACCCATGATAACATCACCCACTATAAAATAACCACACTAAAATCTCCCACGATAAATTCATGCATGAAAAAATCACCCCAAATAAAATAACGCACGATAAAATCACCCTCACTAAAATAACCCACATAAAATCACCCATGCTAAAATCACCCAAGATAAAATCACTCATGATAAAATCACACTCGATAAAATCAAACATGATAAAATCACACTCGATAAAATCAAACATGATAAAATCACTTTCGATAAAATTACCAATGATAAAATCACCCACTATAAAATAACCCACACTAAAATCAGCTACGATATAATCACCCATGATAAAATCACTCGATAAAATCACCCACGATAACATCACCCACTATAAAATAACCCACACTAAAATCTCCCAGGATAAAATCACGCATGAGTAAATCACCCAAGATAAAATAACGCACGATAATTCACCCACGATAAAATCACCCTCACGAAAATCACCCAAGATAAAATCAAACACGATAAAATCACCCGCTATAAAATTACCCACAATAAAATCAGCCACGATAAAATTACCCACGATAAAATCACCCACTATAAAATAACACACACTAAAATCACCTACGATATAATCGCCCATTATAAAATCACCCATGATAAAATCACACTCGATAAAATCACCCACCATAACATCAACCACTATAAATAACCACACTAAAATCTCCCACGATAAATTCACGGATGAAAAAATCACGCCAAATAAAATAACGCACGATAAAATCACCCACGAAAAAATCACCCTCACTAAAATCACCCACATAAAATTACTCAAGATAAAATCAAACACGATAAAATCACCCGCTATAAAATTACCCAGAATAAAATCAGCCACGATAAAATCACCCTCGATAAACTCACCCATGATAAAATCACCCAAGGTAAAATCACTCACGATAAAATCACCCTCAATAGAATCGCCCTCGATAACATCACCATCGATTAAAATCACCCATGATTAAATAACGTACGACAAAATCACACACAATAAAAACACCCACGATAAAATCATCGACACTAAAATCATCCATGATAAAATCACTCTTAATAAAATCACCCTCGAGAAAATCACCTATGGTAAAATTATCCATGACAAAATCACCCACGATAAAATCATCCACTATAAAATTACCTACAATAAAATCACCCACGATAAAATCACACTTGATAGAATTATCCACGATAAAATTACCCAAGGTAAAATCACCCACGATAAAATCACTCTCAATAGAATCAGCCACGATAAAATCAGCCACGATAAAATCACCCATGATAAAATAACCCACGATAAAATCACACTCGATAAAATCACCAGCAATAAAATCACCCTCGCTAAAATTATCCACGATAAAAGCACCCATTAAAAAATAACGTACACTAAAATCACCAATGATAAAATCACCCACAATAAAATCACCCTCGATAAAATCACCCATGATAAAATCACCCACGATAACATCACTCATTATAAAATCACACACAATAAAAACACCCTAGAAAAAATCACACTCAATAAAATCATCGAAAGTAAAATTACCGAAGTTAAAGTCACTCTCAATAAAATCACCTATGATAAAATGACCCTCGATAAAATTACCCATGATAAAATCACCCACTATAAAATAACCCACACTAAAATCACCTACGATATAATTACCTACGATATAATCACCCATGATAAAATTACACTCGATAAAATCACCCTCGATAACAGCACCCACTATAAAATAACCCACACTAAAATCTCCCACGATAAAATCACGCATGAGAAAATCATCCAAGATAAAATAACGCACGATGAAATCACCCACAATAAAATCACCCTCACAAAAATCACCCACGATAAAATCACCCATGATAAAATCACCCAAGATAAAATCACCCAAGATAAAATCAAACACGATAATATCACCTACTATAAATTACTTACAATAAAATCAGCCACGATAAAATCACCCTCGATAAAATCACCCACGATAAAATCACCCTCAATAGAATCACCCACGATAAAATCACCCTCAATAGAATCACCCACGATAAAATCACCCATGATAAAATCACCCCCGATAAAATCACACTGGATAAAATCACCCACGATAAAATCACCCATGATAAAATAACCCACACTAAAATCACCTATGATATAATCACCCATTATAAAATAACCCATGATAAAATCACACTCAGTAAAATCACGCATGATCAAATAACCCACACTAAAATCACCCATGATTAAATTACGTACGATAACATCATTCACCATAAAAACACCCACTATAAAATCATCGGTACTAAAATCACCCACGCTAAAATCGCCCATGATAAAATCACTCTTAAAAAAATCACCCTCGAGAAAATCACTCACGACAAAATAACCTTCGATAAAATCACCTACGATAAAATCATCCGCTATAAAAATACCTTCAATAAAATTACCCACGACAAAATCACACTCGATAGAATCACCCACGATAAAATCACTCTCAAAAGAATCACCCACGGTAAAATCACCCTCAATAGAATCACACACGATAGAATCACCCACGATAAATCACCCACGATAAAATCACCGATGATAAAATCACCCATGACAAAAGCACCCTCGATAAAATCACCGATGATAAAATCACGCTCACTAAAATTACCCACAATAAAAGCACCCATTAAAAAATAACCTACACTAAAATCAACAATGATAAAATCACATTTGATAAAATCTCCCACGATAAAATCACCCACGATAAAATCACCCATGGTAAAATCACCAACGATAAAATCAGCCTCAATAAAATCACCCATGATAAAATCAACCTCAATAAAATTACCCATGATAAAATCACCCTCGATAAAATCACCAAGAAAAAAATCACCTACGATAAAATCACCCACGATAAAATCACCTTCGATCAAATCACCCACGATAACATTAGTCATTGTAAAATCACACACAATAAAAACACTCTTGATAAAATCACACTCTATAAAACCACCGAAAATAAAATTACCCATGACAAAGTCACCCTCGATAATATCACTGACAATAAATACACCTACGGTAAAATCACCCGCGATAAAATCACCCTTGATAAAATCACCCATGATAAAATCACCTATGAAAAAATTACCCACGATAAAATCACACTCGATAAAATCACCAATGATAAAATCACCCACTATAAAATAATACACACTAAAATCACCAACGATATAATCACCCATGATAAAATCACACTCGATAAAATCACCCATGATAACATCACCCACAATAAAATAAGCCACACTAAAATCTCCCATGAAAAAATCACGCATGAGAAAATCAACCAAGATAAAATAACGCACGATAAAATCACCTCACTAAAATCACACACGATAATATCACCCATGATAAAATCACCCATGATAAAATCACCCGCTATAAAATTATCCATAATAAAATCACCCATGATAAAAGCACCCATGATAAAATCACTCTTAATAAAATCATGCATGATAAAATCACCCACGATAAAATCACACTTGATAAAATCGCCCATGATAAATTCAACCTCGATAACATTACCCACGATAAAATCACCAAGAATGAAATCAACAACAATAAAATTACCCATGATAAAATCACCCTCGATAAAATCAACCATGATAAAATCACCCATGATAACATCACTCATTATAAAATCACACACAACAAAACACCCTTTATAAAGTCACACTCAATAAAATCACCGAAATTAAAATTACCCACGATAAAGTCACACTCGATAAAATCACCGACAATAAAATCATCTACGGTAAAATCACCCACGATAAAATCACCCTTGATAAAAGCACCCATGATAAAATCACCCATGAAAAAATCACCCTCGATAAAATCACCCATCATAAAATCACCCATGCAAAAATCACCCTCGATAAAATCTCCCATCATAAAATCACCCTCTATAAAATCTCCCACAATAAAATCACCCACTATAAAATCACTCATGATAAAATCACCTTTAATAAAATCACTCATGATAAAATGACCCATGGTAAAATCAACCTCGATAAAATCACCCACGATAAAATAACACATGATAAAGTCACCCACGATAAAATAATCCGCTATAAAAGTACCTATAATAAAATCACCCAAAATAAAATCACACTCGATATTATCACCCACAATAAAATCAGCCAAGGTAAAATCACCCACGATAAAATCACCCATTAGAAAATCACCCATTATAAAATCACCATCGATAAAATCACTCACGATAAAATCACCGACGATAAAATCACCGACGATAAAATCAACCACCATAAAATGATCCTCGATAAAATCTCCCATGGTAATATAAACCTCAATAGAATTACCCACGATAATAATCACCCACGATAAAATCACCCACTATAAAATTACCCACAATAAAATAACCCACGATAAAATCAGTCTCGATAAAATCACTCACGATAAAATCGCTCATGGTAATATCACCCACAATAATACAAGCTTAATAGAATCACCCATGGTAAAATCACCCACGATGAAATCACCCATGATAAAATCACCCACGATAAAATCACCCATGATAAAATCACTCTCGATAAAATTACCAATGATAAAATCACCCACTATAAAATAACCCACACTAAAATCACCTATGATATAATCACCCATTATAAAATCACCGATGATAAAATCACACTCGGTAAAATCACCCATGATAACATCACCTACTATAAAATAACCACACTAAAATCTCCCACGATAAATTCACGCATGAAAAAATCACCGCAGATAAAATAACGCACGATAAAATCACCCACGATAAAATCACACTCACTAAAATCACCCACATAAAATCACCCATGATAAAAGCACCCAAGATAAAATCACTCACCATAAAATCACACTCGATAAAATCATCCATGATAAAATCACTCTCGATAAAATTACCAATGAAAAATCACCCACAATAAAATAACACACACTAAAATCAGCTACGATATAATCACCCATGATAAAATCACAATCGTTAAAATCACCCACGATAACATCACCCGCTATAAAATAAGCCACACTAAAATCTCCTAGGATAAAATCACGTATGAGAAAATCACCCAAGATAAAATAACGCACGATAATTCACCCACGATGAAATCACCCAAGATAAAATCAAACATGATAAAATCACCCGCTATAAAATTACCCACAGTAAAATCAGCCACGATAAAATTACCCATGATAAAATCACCCACTATAATATAACACACACTAAAATCACCTACGATATAATCAAACATTATAAAATCACCCATGATAAAATCACACTCGATAAAATCACCCACGATAATATCACCCACTATAAATAACCACACTAAAATCTCCCACGGTAAATTCACGCATGAAAAAATCACCCCAAATAAAATAACGCACGATAATATCACCCACGATAAAATCACCCTCACTAAAATAACCCACATAAAATCACCCATGCTAAAATCACCCAAGATAAAATCACTCATGATAAAATCACACTCAATAAAATCAAACATGATAAAATCACTTTCGATAAAATTACCAATGATAAAATCACCCACTATAAAATAACCCACACTAAAATCAGCTACGATATAATCACCCATGATAAAATCACTCGATAAAATCACCCACGATAACATCACCCACTATAAAATAACCCACACTAAAATCTCCCAGGATAAAATCACGCATGAGTAAATCACCCAAGATAAAATAACGCATGATAATTCACCCACGATAAAATCACCCTCACGAAAATTACGCACGATAAAATCACCCAAGATAAAATCAAACACGATAAAATCACTCGCTATAAAATTATCCACAATAAAATTAGCCCCGATAAAATCACCCTTGATAAAATCACCGACGATAAAATCACCCAAGTTAAAATCACCCACGATAAAATCACCCTCAATAGAATCACCCACGATAAAAACACACTCGATAAAATCACACTCGATAAAATCTCTCATGATAAAATCACCCTCGATAATATCTCCCATTAAAAAATCACTCATGATAAAATCACACTCGATAAAATCACTCATGATAAATTTACTCTCGCTAAAATTACCCACGATAAATGCACCCATTATAAAATAACCTACACTAAAATCACCATTGATAAAATCACACTTGATAAAATCACCCACGATAAAATCACACTCGCTAAAATTACCCACGAATAATGCATCCATTATAAAATAACCTACACTAAAATTACCAATGATAAAATCACACTTGATAAAATCACCCATGATAAAGTCACCCATGATAACATCAACTTCGATAAAATTACCCACGATAAAATCACCCTCGATAAAATCACCAAGAATGAAATCACCCACGATAAAATCACCCATGATAAAATCACTCACAATAAAATTACCCTTGATAAAATCACACTCAATAAGATCACCGAAAGTAAAATTACCCACGATAAAGTCACCCTCGATAAAATCACCAACGGTAAAATCATCCACGATAAAATTACCCTTGATAAAATCACCCATGATAAAATTACCCATGATAAAAACACCGATCAAAAAATCACCCACGATAAAATCACCCTCGATAAAATCACCAATGATAAAATTAGACTCGATTAAATCACTCACGATAAAATCACCCTCTATAAAATAACCCACGATAAAATCACCCACTATAAAATCACCCATCACAAAATCACTCTTCAAAAAATCACCCACGATAAAATCACCCATGGTAAAATCAATGTCGATAAAATCACCCACGATAAAATCACAAAAGCTAAAATCACTTTCAATAGAATTACCCACAATAAAATCACCCTCAATAGAATCTCCCACGATAAAATCACCCACGATAAAATCACCCATGATAAAATCACCCATGATAAAATCACACTCGATAAAATCACCCATGATAAAATCACCGTCGATAAAATTACCCATGATAAAATCAGCCACTATAAAATAACGCACACTAAAATCACCTACGATATAATCACCCATGATAAAATCACACTCGATAAAATCACCCACGATAACATCAACAACTATAAAATAACCCACACTACAATCTAACAAGATAAAATCACGCATGAGAAAATAACCCAAGATAAAATAACGCACGATAAAATCACCCACGATAAAATCGCCATCACTAAAATCACCCACGATAAAATCACCCACGATAAAATCACCCAAGATAAAATCAAACACAATAAAAGCACCCGCTATAAATTTACCTAAAATAAAATCAGCCACGATAAAATCACCCTCGATAAAATCACCCACGATAAAATCACCCAAGGTAAAATCACCCATGATAAAATCACCCTCAATAGAATCACCCACGATAAAATCGCCCACAATAAAATCACTCACCATAAAATCACCCACAGTAAAATCACCCGTGATAAAATCATCCTCGATAAAATTACCCATGATAAAATCAGCCACTATAAAATAACCCACACTAAAATCACCTACGATATAATCACCCATTATAAAATCACCCACGATAAAATCAAACTCGATCAAATCACCAACAATAACATCACCCATTATAAAATAACCCACACTAAAATCTCCCACGATAAAATCACCCGCTATAAAATTACCCACAATAAAATCAGCTATGATAAAATCACCCTCGATGAAATAACACACGATAAAATCACCTTAGGTAAAATCATCCATGAATAAAATCACCGTCAATAGAATCGCCCACAATAAAATCACCCAAGATAAGATCACACTCGATAAAATCACTCGTGATAACATCACCCTCGATAAAATTACCCATGATAAAATCACCCACTATAAAGGAACCCACACTAAAATCACCTACGATATAATAACTCATGATAAAGTTACTCATGATAAAATCACCCACGATTAAATCATCCATGATACAATAACCGACACTAAAATCACGTACGATAAAATCACACACGATAAAAATACCCACGATAAAATCATCGTCACTAATATCACCCATGATAAAATCACCCATGATAAAATCACTCTTAATAAAATCACCCTCGATAAAATCACCTATGGTAAAATTATCCACGATAAAATCACCCACGATAAAATAACCTTCGATAAAATCATCCACGATAAAATCATCCGCTATAAAATTACCCACAATAAAATCACCCACGATAAAATTACACTTGATAGAATCACCCACGATAAAATTACCCAAGGTAAAATTACCCACGATAAAATCACTCTTAATAGAATCACCCACGATAAACCACCCATGATAAAATCACCCACAATAAAATCACACACGATAAAATCACACTCTTTAAAATCACCATTGATAAAATCACTCTTGATAAAATTACCCATGATAAAATCACCCACTATAAAGTAACCGATAGTAAAATCACCTACAATATAATAACTCATGATAAAGTCACCCATGATAAAATCACCCACGATAAAATCACCCTTGATAAAATAACCCACGATAAAATCACCCATGAGTAAATCATGTACAATAAAATAAGACAAGATAAAAACACCCACGAAATAATCAACCACGATAGAATAACCCTCGATAAAATCACCCACGATAAAATCATTCTCTATAAAATTAATTACAATAAAATCACCCATGATAAAATCACACTTGATACAATTATCCACAATAAAATTATCCAAGGTAAAATAACCCACGATAAAATCACTCTCAATAGTATCTCCCACGATAAAATCACCCTCAATAGAATCACCCACGATAAAATCACCCACGATAAAATCTCCCACGATAAAATCACCCATGGTAAAATCACCCATGATAAAATCACCCTCGCTAAAATTATCCACGATAAAAGCACCCATTAAAAAATAACCTACACTAAAATCACTAATGATAAAATCTTACTTGATAAATCAGCCATTATAAAATCACCCATGAGAAAATGACCCACGATAAAATCAACCTCGATAAAATCACCCATGATAAAATCAACCTCGAAAAAATTACCCACGATAAAATCACCCTCGATAAAATAACCAAGAATAAAATCACCTACGAAAAAATCAGTCATGATAAAATTACCCTCATTAAAATCACCCACAATAAAATCACTCTCAATAGAATCACCCGCGATAAAATCACTCTCAATAGAATCACCCACGATAAAATCACTCTCAATAGAATCACCCACGATAAACTACCCAAGATAAAATCACTTTTAATAAAATCACCCACAATAAAATCACACTCGTTAAAATCACCAGTGATAAAATCAACCTTGATAAAATTAACCATGGTAAAATCACCCACAATAAAATAACCGACACTAAAATCACCTACGATATAATAACTCACAATAAAGTCACCCATATAAAATCATCGACAAATAAAATCACCCTCAATAGAATCACCCACGATAAAATCACCCAAGATAAAATCACATTCGATAAAATCACCCATGATAAAATCACCCTCGATAAAATTACCCATGATAAAATCACCCACTATAAATTAACCCACACTAAAATCACCTATGATATAATAACTCATGATAAAGTCACTCATGATAAAATCACCCACGATAAAATCATCCAGGATAAAATAACCCACACTAAAATCAGCCACGATAAAATCACTCATGATTAAATCACGTACGATAAAATCACACACGATAAAAACACCCACGATAAAATCACCCATGATAAAATCACTCTTAATACAGTCACCCTCGATAAAATCACCTATGGTAAAATTATGCACGATGAAATCAACCATGATAAACTAAGCCTCGATAAAATCACCCATGATAAAATCATCCTTTATAAAATTACCTACACTAAAATCACCCACAATAAAATCACACTTGATAGAATCACCCACGATAAAATGACACTCGTTAAAATCACCCGTGATAAAATCACCGATGATTAAATCACCCACGATAAAAACACCCTTGATAAAATAACCCAAGATAAAATCACCCATGATTAAATCATCTACGATAAAATCAAACATGATAAAAACACCCACGAAATAATCATCGTCACTAAAATCACCCACGATAAAATCACCCATGATACAATCACTCTTAATAAAATAACCCTCGATAAAATCACCTATGGTAAAATTATGCACGATAAAATCAACCACGATTAAATCACCCTCGATAAAATCACCCTCGTTAAAATCAGACACGATAAAAACACCCACGAAATAATCATCGTCACTAAAATCACCCACGATAAAATCACCCATGATACAATCACTCTTAATAAAATCACCCTCGATAAAATCACCTATGGTAAAATTATGCACGATAAAATGAACCACGATAAAATAATCCTCGATAAAATCACCCACGATAAAATCATCCTCTATAAAATTAACTACAATAAAATCACCCACGATAAAATCACACTTGATAGAATTATCCACAATAAAATTACCCAAGGTAAAATCACCCACGATAAAATCACTCTCAATAGAATCACCCACGGTAAAATCACCCTCAATAGAATCACCCACAGTAAAATCACCCATGATAAAATCACCCACGATAAAATCACCCATGAGAAAATCACCCTCGCTAAAATTACCCACGATAAAAGAACCCATTAAAAAATAACCCACACTAAAATCACCAATGATAAAATCACACTTGATAAAATCACCCACTATAAAATCACCCATGATAAAATGACCCACGATAAAATCAGCCGCGATAAAATCACCCATGATAAAATCACCATGAATAGAATCACCTACGATTAAATCACCGTCGATAAAATCACCCTCAATAAAATCACCCACGATAAAATCACCCATGATAAAACATCCTAGATAAAATCAACCTTGCTAAAATCACCCACGGTAAAATCACCGTTGATTAAATCATCCACGATAAAATCACCCAACTAAAATCACTCATGATAAAATCACCCTTGAAAATATCACCCACAATACAATCACCGTCGATAAAATAACTCACGATAAAATCACACACGATAACATCACCCTCGATACAGTCACCCACGATAAAATCACCCAAGGTAAATCACCCACGATAATATCACCCTCGATACAATCACCCTCAATAAAATCACCCACGATAAAATCACCTATGATAAAACATCCTCGATAAAATCAAGCATGCTAAAATCACCCACGATAAAATCACGGTTGATTAAATCACCCATGATAAAATCACCCAAGTAAAATCACCCACGATAAAATCACCCTTGAAAATATCACCCACAATACAGTCACCGTCGATAAAATCACCCTCGATAAAATCACCCTTGATACAATCACCCACGATAAAATCACCTACAATAAAATCACCCTCGATAAAATCACTCACGATAAAATCACCCATCATAAAATCCCCCGTCATAAAATCTCCCATGGTAAAATCAATCACCATAAAATCATCCTAGAAAAAATATCCCATGGTAATATCAACCTCGATAGAATTACCCACGATAAATTGACCCTCGAAAAAATCACCCAGGATAATATCACCCACTATAAAATTAGCCATAATAAAATAACCCACGATGATATCATTCTCGATAAAATTACTCAAAATAAAATCACCCACGATAAAACAACCTTAATAGAATCTCCCATGATAAAATCACCCACGATAAAATCAGAGTCTATAAAATGATCCATTATAAAATCACCCACGATAAAATTACCCACGATAAAATCACCCACTATAAAATAACCCACACTAAAATCACCTACGATATAATCACCATTATAAAATAACCCATGATAAAATCACACTCGATAAAATCACCGACGATAACATCACTCACTATAAAATAACTCACTCAAATCTCGCACGATAAATTCACCCGCTATAAAATTACCCACAATAAAATCAGGTACGATAAAATCACACACAAAAAAATCACCTAATGTAAAATCACCCACAATAAAATCACCCACGATAAAATCACACTCGATAAAATCACCCTTGATAAAATTACCCATGATAAAATCACCCACTATAAAATAACCAACACTAAAATCACCTAAGATATAATAACTCATGATAAAGTCAACCATGATAAAATCACCCACGATAAAATCACCCATGATAACATAACCCACGATAAAATAACCCATGATTAAATCACGTACGATAAAATCACACACGATAAAATCACCCATAACAAAATCATCGTCACTAAAATCCCCGACGATAAAATCACCCATGATAAAATCACTCTTAATAAAATCACCCTCGATAAAAACACCTATGGTAAAATCAACCACGATAAAATCACCCACGATAAAATTACCTAAAATAAAATCACCCACGATAAAATCACACTTAATAGAATTATCCACAATAAAATTACCCAAGGTAAAATCACCCACGATAAAATCAGTCTCAATAAAATCACCCACGGTAAAATTACCCTCAATAGAATAGCCCACGATAAAATCACCCACGAGAAAATCACCCATGATAAATTCACCCACGATAAAATCACACTCGATAAAATCACCCATGATAAAATCACCCTCGCTAAAATTACCCAGGAGAAAGGTACCCATTAAAAAATAAACTACACTAAAATCACCAATGATAAAATCTCACTTGATAAAATCACGCACGATAAAATAACCCATGATAAAATAACCCACGATAAAATCATCCTCGATAAAATCACCCATGATAAAATCAACCTCGAAAAAATTACCCACGATAAAATCACCCTCGATAAAATCACCAAGAATAAAATCACCTACGAAAAAATCAGTCATGATAAAATCACCCTTACTAAAATCATCCACGATAAAATCACCCATGATAAAATCACCCAAGATAAATCACCCACGATAAAATCACCCAACTAAAATCACTCACGATAAAATCACCCTTGAAAATATCACCCACAATACAATCACCGTCGATAAAATAACCCACAATAAAATCACACACGATAACATCACCCTCGATACAATCACCCACGATAAAATCACCCACAATAAAATCACCCTCGATTAAATCACCCACGATAAAATCACCCATCATAAAATCACCCTCGATAAAATGAATCACAATAAAATCATCGTACAAAAAATCTCCCATGGTAATATCAACCTCGATAGAATTGCCCACGATAAATTGACCCTCGATAAAATCACCCAGGATAAAATCACCCACTATAAAATTAGCCACAATAAAATAACCCACGATGGAATCACTCTCGATAAAATCACTCCTGATAAATCCCTCATAGTAATATCACCCACGATAAAACAACCTTAATAGAATCACCCGTGATAAAATCACCCACAATAAAATCACCCATGATAAAATCACCCACGATAAAATCACACTCGATAAAATCACCCATGATAAAATCAACCTCGAAAAAATTACCCATGATAAAATCACCCTCGATAAAATCACCAAGAATAAAAACACCTACGAAAAAATCAGTCATGATAAAATCACCCTCACTAAAATCACCCACGATAAAATCACCCAAGATAAAATCAAACACGATAAAATCACCCTCTATAGATTTACCCACAATAAAAGTAGCCACGATAAAATCACCCTCGATAAAATCACCCATGATAAAATCACCCAAGGTAATATCACCCACGATAAAATCACGCATCATAAAATCACCCACGGTAAAATCAACCACCATAAAATCATCCTAGACAAAATCTCCCATGGTAATATCAACCTCGATAAAATTACCCATGATAAATTGACCATCGATAAAATCACCCAAGATAAAATTACCCACTATAAAATTAGCCACAATAAAATAACCCACGATGAAATCACTCTCGATAAAATCACTCACGATAAAATCAATCATGATAAAATGACACTCGATAAAATCACCCATGATAACATGACCCACCATAAAATAACCCACACTCAAATTTCCCACGATAAAATCACCCGCTATAAAATTACCCACAATAAAATCAGTTACGATAAAATTACCCTGGATAAAATCAATCATGATAAAATCACCCAAGGTAAAATCTCTCATGAATAACATCACCCTCAATAGAATCACCCAAGATAAAATCACACTCGATAAAATCACCCGTGATAAAATCACCCTTAATAAAAATACCAATGATAAAATCACCCACTATAAATTAACCCACACTAAAATCACTTACGATATAATAACTCATGATAAAGTCACCCATGATAAAATCACCCACGATAAAATCATCCATGATAAAATAACCCACACTAAAATCACCCACGATAAAATCACCCATGACTAAATCACGTACGAGAAAATAACACACGATAAAAACACCCTTGATAAAATCATAGTCACTAAAATCATCCACGATAAAATCACCCATGATAAAATCACTCTTAATAAAATCACCCTCGATAAAATCGCATATGATAAAATTATCCACGATAAAATCACCCATGATAAAATAACCCTCGATAAAATCACCCATGATAAAATCATCCGCTATAAAATTACCTACAATGAAATCACCCACGATAAAATCACACTTGATAGAATTACCCACGATAAAATTACCCAAGGTAAAATCACCCACGGTAAACCACCCATGATAAAATCACTCATCTTAAAATCACCCATGGTAAAATCAACCACCATAAAATCATCCTAGACAAAATCTCCAATGGTAATATCACCCTCGATAGAATTACCCACGATAAATTGACCCTCGATAAAATCACCCACGATAAAATCACCCACGATAAAATCACCTCCTATAAAATTAGCCACAATAAAATAACCCACGAGGTAATCACTGTTGATAAAATCACTCACGATAAAATCACTCATGGTAATATCACCCATGATAAAACAACCTTAATAGAATCGCCCATGATAAAATTACCCATGATAAAATCACTCAAGATAAAATCACCCACGATAAAATCACCCATGATTAAATCACGTACGATAAAATCACAAACGATAAAAACACCCACGATAAAACCATCGTCACTAAAATCACCCACGATAAAATCACCCATGATAAAATAACTCTTAATAAAGTCACCCTCGATAAAATCACCTATGGTAAAATTATCCACGATAAAATCACCCACGATAAAATAACCCTCGATAAAATTACCCAAGATAAAATCACACTTCATAGAATCACCCACGATAAAATTACCCAAGGTAAAATCACCCACGATAAAATCACCCACGGCAAAATCACCCATCTTAAAATCACCCACGGTAAAATCGACCACCATAAAATCATCCTAGACTAAATCTCCAATGGTAATATCACCCTCGATAAAATCACCCACGAGAAAATCACCCACTATAAAATTAGCCACAATAAACTAACCCACGAGGAAATCATTCTCGATAAAATCACTCAAGATAAAATCACTCATGGTAATATCACCCACGATAAAACAACGTTAATAAAATCACCCATGATAAAATTACCCATGCTAAAATCACCCACGATAAAATGACCTACGATAAAATCACACTCGATAAAATGACCCATGCTAAAATCAACACGATAAAATTACCCACGATAAAATCACCCACTATAAAATAACCCACACCAAAATCACCTACGATATAATCACCCATTATAAATCATCCATGATAAAATCACACTCGATAAAATCACCCACGATAACATCACCCACTATAAAGTAACCCACACTCAAATTTCCAACGATAAAATCACCCGCTATAAAATTACCCACAATAAAATCAGGTACGATAAAGTCACCCTTGATAAAATCACTCATGATAAAATCACCCAAGGTAAAATCACTCACGAATAAAATCACCCTCAATAGAATCACCCACGATAAAATCAACCACGATAGAATCACCCAAGATAAAATCACAGTAGATATAATCACCCGTTATAAAATCACCCTCGATAAAATTACCCATGATAAAATCACCCACTATAAAATAACCCAACTAAAATAACCTACGATATAATAACTCACACTAAAGTCACCCATGATGAAATCACCCATGATAAAATCATCCATGATAAAATAACCCACACTAAAATCACCCACGATAAAATCATCGTCACTAAAATCACCCACGATAAAATCACCCATGATAAAATCACTCTTAATAAAATCACCCTCGATAAAATAACCCTCGATAAAATCACCCATGATAAAATCATCCGCTATAAAATTACCTACAATAAAATCACCCACGATAAAATCACACTTGATAGAATTACACACGATAAAATTACCCAAGGTAAAATCACCCAAGAAAAAATCACACTTTATAGAATTATCCACAATAAAATCACCCACGATAAAATCACACTTTATAGAATTATCCACAATAAAATCACCCAAGAAAAAATCACCCACGATAAAAACACTCTCAATAGAATCACCCATGGTAAAATCTCCCTCAATAGAATCACCCACGATAAAATCACCCACGATAAAATCACCCATGATAAAATCACCCACGATAAAATCACCCATGATAAAATCACCCTCGCTAAAATTACCCACGATAAAAGCACCCGTTATAAAATAACCTACACTAAAATCACTAATGATAAAATCTCACTTGATAAAATCACCCACAATAAAATCACCAATGATAAAATCACCCACGATGAAATCAGCATCGATAAAATCACCCATGATAAAATCAAGCTCAAAAAAATTACCCACGATAAAATCACCCTCGATAAAATCACCAAGACTAAAATCACCTACCTAAAAATATGCAATGACAAAATCACCCTCACTAAAATTACCCACGATAAAATCACCCATGATAAAATCACCAAAGATAAAATAAAACACGATAAAATCACCCGCTATAAAATTACCCACAATAAAATCAGCCACGATAAAATCACCTTCGATAAAATCACCCACGATAAAATCACCTACGTAAAAATCTGTCATGATAAAATCACCCTCACTAAAATCACCCACGATAAAATTTCACCCTCGCTAAAATTACCCACAATAAATGCACCCATTATAAAATAACCTACACTAAAATCACCAATGATAAAATCACATTTGATAAAATCACCCACGGTAAAATCCCTCATGATAAAATCACCCATGATAAAATCAACATCGATGAAATTACCCACGATAAAATCACCCTCGATAAAATCACCAAGAATAAAATCACCTACGATAAAATCACCCACGATAAAATCACGCTCGATAAAATCACTCATGCTAAAATCACCCACGATAACATCACTCACTATAAAATCACACACAATAAAAACACCCTTGATAAAATCACAAAGAATAAAATCACCTACGATAAAATCACCAATGATAAAATCAACCTCGATAAAATCACACACGATAAAATCACCCAAGGTAAAATCACCCACGAATAAAATCACCCTCAATAGAATCAGCCACGATAAAATCACCCTCACTAAAATCACCCACGTTAAAATCACCCATGATAAAATCACCCAAGATAAAATCAAACACGATAAAATCACCAAGAAGAAAATCACCTACGTAAAAATCTGTCATGATAAAATCACCCTCACTAAAATCACCCACGATAAAATCACCCATGACAAAATCACCCAAGCTAAAATCAAACACGATAAAATCACCCGCTATAAAATTACCCACAATAAAATCAGCCACGATAAAATCACCCTCGATAAAATCACCATCGATAAAATCACCCTCGATAAAATCACCCTCGATAGAATCACCCTCGATAAAATCACCCTCGATAAAATCACCCACGATAAAATCACCCTCGATAAAATCACCCACGATAAAATCACTTTCAATAGAATCACCCACGATAAAATCACCCATAATAAAATCACCCTCGATAAAATCACCCACGATAAAATCACCCATCATAAATCACCCACGGGAAAACCAACCACCATAAAATCATCTTAGATAAAATCTCCCTTGGTAATATCAACTTCGATAGAATCACCCACTATAAATTGACCCTCGATAAAATCACCGAGGATAAAATCACCCACTATAAAATTAGCCACAATAAAATAACCCACGATGAAATCACTCTCGATAAAATCACTCACGATAAAATCACTCACGATAAAATCACTCACGGTAATATCACCCACGATAAAACAACCTTAATAGAATCACCCACAATAAAATCACCCATAATAAAATCACCCACGATAAAATCACACTCGATAAAATGACCCATGATAAAATCACCCATGGTAAAATTACCCACGATAAAATCACCCACTATAATATAACCCACACTAAAATCACTTACGATATAATCACCCATGATAAAATCACACTCGATAAAATCACCCACGATAACATCACCCATTATAACATAACCCACACTAAAATCTCCCACGATAAAATCACCCTCAATAGAATCACCCACGATAAAATCACCCAAGATAAAATCAACTAAGATAAAATCGCACTCGATAAAATTAGCCATGAGAAAATCACCCACTATAAAATAACCCACACTAAAATCACCTACGATATAATAACTCATGATAAAGTCACCCATGATAAAATCACTCACGATAAAATCACCGATGATAAAATAACTCACGATAAAATCACCCATGATAAAATCATTTATAATAAAATCATCCTCGATAAAATCACCTATTGTAAAATTATCCACGATAAAATCACCCATGATAAAATACCGTCGATAAAATTACCCACGATTAAATCATCCTCTATAAAATTACCTAGAATAAAATCACCCACGATAAAATCACACTTGGTAGAATTATCCACAATAAAATTACTCAAGGTAAAATCAACCACGATTTAATCACTCTCAATAGAATCTCCCACGATAAAATCACCCTCAATAGAATCACCCACGATAAAATCACCCACGATAAAATCACACTCGATAAAATCACCCATGATAAAATCACCTCGCTAAAATTACCCACAATAAAAGTACCCATTATAAAATAACCTACACCAAAATCACCAATGATAAAATCACACTTGATAAAATCACCCACGATAAAATCACCCACGATAAAATCATCCATAATAAAATTAAGCTCGATAAAATTACCCACGATAAAATCACCCTCGATAAAATCACCAAGAATAAAATCACCTACGATAAAATCAGTCATGATAAAATCACCCACAATTAAATCACCCTCGGTTAAATCACCCTCAATAAAATCACCCACGATAAAATCACCCATGATAAAACATCCTCCATAAAATCAACCATGCTAAAATCACCCACGATAAAATCACCGTTGATTAAATCACCCACGATAAAATCACCCAACTAAAATCACCCACGATAAAATCAGCCCCGCTAAAATCACCCATGATAAAATCACCCATAATAAAATCACCCATGATAAAATCACCCACGATAAAATTATGCTCGATAAAATCATCCACGATAAAATTACCCTCGATAGAATCACGCACGATAAAATCACCACCGATAAAATGTCCCCTGATAAAATCACCCCCGATAAAATCACTCAGGATAAAACAACCACAATAAAATCAACCACGATAAAATCCCAACCACTAAAATCACCCACGATGAAACCATCATCGATAAAATCACCGACGATAAAACGACCGACACAAAATCACCAAGAATAAAATCGCCCATGATAAAATCACCTACGATAAAATCACCTACGATAAAATCACCTACGAGAAACTCACCCACACTAAAATTACCCATGATAAAATAACCCTCGATAAAATCACCCTCAATAAAACCACCCACAATAAAATCATCCTCGATAAAATTATCCACGATAAAATCACCCACGATAAAATTAGCCTTGCTAAAAATCACCCACGATAAAATCACTTATGCTAAAATCACCCACGATAAAATCAACAACGTTAAAATTCTCCACAATAAAATCACCCTCGATAAAATCAACCTGGATAAAATCAACCAGGATAAAATCACCCACGATAAAATCTCCCCCAAGATAAAATCACCGAAGACAAAATCACACTCGATAAAATAAGCCATGATAAAATCACCCTTGATAAAATCACCCATGGTAAAATCACCCATGATAAAATCACGCACGATAAAATCACGCACGATAAAATCACCCACGATAAAATCACCGTTGATAAAATCAGCCTTGATAAATTTACCCACGATAAAATCAGCCCCGCTAAAATCACCTACAATAAAATCATCCTTGCTAAAATCACCCACGATATAATCACCCATGAAAAAATCAACCATGCTAAAAGCACCCTCGATAAAATCATCCACTACAAAATCAACCATGATAAAATCACCCTTGATAAATCACCCACGATAAAATCACCTAAGATAATATTACTAACGATAAAATCATCCTCGTTAAAATCACCCTAGATAAATCACCCAAGATAAAATCACCCACGGTAAAATCACCCCAGCTAAAATCACCCACCGTAAAATCACCCATGACAGAATCACCAATAACAAAATCACCCATGATAAAAGTACCCTCGATAAAATCACCAACATTAAAATCACTCATACTAAAATCATGCACGATCAAATCATCTATGATAAAATCACCCTTGATAAAATCACCCATGATAAAATTTCGCACGATAAGATCGCCCATGACAAAATCACCCACGATAAAATCATTCGCAATAAAATCACCCTCGATAGAATCAACCGTAATAAAATCACCGATAATAAAATCACCCCCAATAAGATCAGGCACGATAAAATGACCTTTTATAAAATCACCCCCGATAAAATCACCAACGATAACATTAGTCATGATAAAATCACCCACAATTAAATCACCCTCAATAAAATCACCTTCAATAAAATCATCCACGATAAAATCACCCATAATAAAATCATCCTCGATAAAATCTACCTTGATAAAATCACTCACGATAAAATCACCGTTTATTAAATCACCCACGATAAAATCACCCCATTAAAATCACCCACGATAAAATCACCCATGAAAATATCACCTACAATAAAATCACCGTTGATAAAATCACCCCCGATAAAATCAGCTCCGCAAAAATTACTCACAAGAAAATCACCCACAAGAAAATCACCCATGATAAAATCACCCACGATAAAATCACCCATGATAAAATTACCCACGATAAAATCACCCACGATAAAATCACTCACGACTAAATCACCAACGTTAAAATTACCCAAAACAAAATCACCCACGATAAAATCATGCTCAATAAAATCATCCACGATAAAATCACCCTCGATAGAATCACGCACGATAAAATCACCCCCGATAAAATAACTCAGGATAAAACACCCACAATAAAATCTTCCTTCTTCCTTCTTCCTTCTTCCTTCTAACTTCTTCCTTATTCCTTCTTCCTTCTTCCTTCTTCCTTCTTACTTCTTCCTTCTTCTTTCTTCCTTCTTCCCTCTAACTTCCTCCTTCTTCCTTCTAATTTCTCCCTACGTCCTTCTTCCTTCTTCCTTCTTCCTTCTTCCTTCTAACTTCTTCCTTCATCCTTCTTCTCTCTAACTTCGTCCTTCTTCCTTCTAACTTCTCCCTACTTCCTTCTTCCTTCTTCCTTCTTCCTTCTTCCTTCTTCCTTCTTCCTTCTTCCTTCTTCCTTCTTCCTTCTTCCTTCTTCCTTCTTCCTTCCATCTTCCTTCTTCCTTCTCCTTTCTTCCTTCTTCCTTCCATCTTCCTTCTTCCTTCTCCTTTCTTCCTTCTTCCTTCCATCTTCCTTCTTCCTTCTTCCTTCTTCCTTCTTCCTTATTCCTTCTTCCTTCTTCCTTCTTCCTTCTTCCTTCTTCCTTCTTCCTTCTTCCTTCTTCCTTCTTCCTTCTTCCTTCTTCCTTCTTCCTTCCATCTTCCTTCTTCCTTCTCCTTTCTTCCTTCTTCCTTCCATCTTCCTTCTTCCTTCTCCTTTCTTCCTTCTTCCTTCCATCTTCCTTCTTCCTTCTCCTTTCTTCCTTCTTCCTTCCATCTTCCTTCTTCCTTCTTCCTTCTTCCTTCTACCTTCTTCCTTCTACCTTCTTCGTTCTTCCTTCTACCTTCTTCCTTCTTCCTTCTTCCTTTTTCCTTCTTCTTTCTTCCTTCTTCCTCCTTCCTTCTACCTTCTTTCTTCTTCTGTCTTCCTTCTTCCTTCTTCCTTTTTCCTTCTTCCATCTTCTTCTTTCTTCCTTCCTCCTTCTTCCTTCTTCCTTCTTCTTTCTTCCTTCTACCTTCTTTCTTTTTTCGTCTTCCTTCTTCCTTTCTTCCTTCTTACTTCTTCCATCTTCTTTCTTCCTTATTCCTTCTTCCTTCTTCCTTCTTCCTACTTAATTCTTCCTTCTTCCTTCTTCCTTCTAACTTCTTCCATCTTCCTTCTAACTTCTTCCTACTTCCTTCATCCTTTTTACTTCTTCCTTCTTCCTTCTTCTTTCTTCCTTTTTTCTTCTAACTTATAATTTCTTCATTCTTCCTTCTTCCTTCTTCCTTCTAACTTCTTCCTACTTCCTTCTTCCTACTTCCTTCTTCTTCCTTCTTCCTTCTTCGTTCTTCCTTCTTTCTACTTCCTTCTTCCTTCTTCCTTCTTCCCTTTTCCTTCTTTCTTCTTCCTTCTAACTTCTTCCTTCTTCCTTCTAACTTCTTCCTACTTCCTTCTTCCTTTTTACTTCTTCCTTCTTCCTTCTTACTTCTTCCTTATAACTTATAATTTCTTCCTTCTTCTCACCTCCTTCTTGCTTCTTCCTTCTTCCTTCTTCCTTTCTTCTTCTTCCTTTTTCCTTCTTCCTTCTTCTTTCTAACTTCTTCCTTCTTTTTTCTTCCTTCTTCCTTCTTCTTCCTTCTTCCTTCTTCTTTTTTCCTTCTTCCTTCTTCCTTCTTCTTTTTTCCTTCTTCATTCTTCCTTCTTCTTTTTTCCTTCTTCCTTCTTCCTTCTTCTTTTTTCCTTCTTCTTTTTTGCTTCTTCCTGCTTCCTTCTTCTTTTTTCCTTCTTCCTTCTTCCTTCTTCCTTCTTCTTTTTTCCTTCTTCCTTCTTCCTTCTTCTTTTTTCCTTCTTCCTTCTTCCTTCTTCCTTCTTCTTTTTTCCTTCTTCCTTCTTCCTTCTTCTTTTTTCCTTCTTCCTTTTAACTTCTCCCTACTTTTGAAAATTTCTCACTAATTTTCTATCATTTGAAAGTCCCCTTACAAGGTGAATGGGAGCCCTATTTATAGGCTTGGATGACCTCCAAATTACAATCAAATGCAGCTGAAATTACATGTAAATTAACCCTAAAGAATAGTCTAGAAACTAGATTTACACCTTCCTAAAGGGCCAAAGATTGGGCTACTGTAAAAGCACTTCAAAATGGGCTTGATGCTCCCAAAAAGGTGCGAAAAATGTGGCAGCACTTAGAGAGAAGGGGGGTGCGCCCCTCGAAGTATTTGGTGGCTCCAAAGCCCAAAATGTGATAGGGGTGAGCTTATCCAAGGTGTGGTGCCTTTAGAAAGTCCTACAAAACAAAGGAAAATAAACCCAATTAAAATTAAGCTTAATAAGAAATTAAACCAACATTAGTAATTAAACTAAGAAATATAAGGAATATTAAATAAAGGATTAAATGTAAAGGGAAAGTGGTGTCTTGATTATGCATTTTGTTTGAAATTTTCTCAAAACACCATGCATATTTGTTTTTAGTTTTTAGGCCTTCATCATCCTCTACCTCTTGGAAAGAAAATGACCTCGAATTTTGAAAATCTTTATTCATTGTGTTCAACTTTGAAGGGTTTATTCATTTGTTGGAAGATGACGTCCTTTTTCTTGGTTGACACTTTTCTCAATTTGATCATCCTTTCTCTCAATCAACTCTTTAAACTTTGGTAAGACAATATTGCTTTTTAAAATATGAGTGTTAAGGAAAAGGTGATCAAAAGGTTTTTGAAACTCTTTAGATTCCTCCAAGTTGTTTCCCTTAGTAAGATCATTAGTCAAAGATGATTTCAAATCAAGTTTTCTTTCCTTTGGAGGAGGTAAATCCTTTGATGGTTTTTGAAAAAACATCATTGAATTCATCTAAGACTAATTTTATGCTTTGAGAACAATTAGAAGTTTTGCAATGTAAGTTAGGAGATGAACCCATAGAAGGGTAAGATGCAATTATTTCTTTTTTGTGCAAACCTTACCTTTTTTATCCCTTTCTGAGAGATCATAACATCTTCCTTTAATTCACTGGATGTTTGCCTTTTTCCTATATTTTTTTCTTCTTTTCTTTTCTTTTTCATTTTTAATTGGTCCTCAAGAACCTCTTGGGGGGAGAGTGGTTTTAAAGTAATCTTGTGCCCTTGAAATTTGAAAGAAAATCTATTGGTATGACCATCATGAAAAGTTTGCTTATCAAATTGTCATGGCCTACCTAGTAAAATATGTGTTGTTTCCATGGGTACAACATCACAAAGAACCTCATCCACATATTTCCCAATGGAGACATTGATTAGGATTTGTTTATTTACTTCTATCTCACCCTTTTCACTAAGCCATTGGAGCTTATAGGGCTTGGCATGAGGAATAGTGACTAAACCAAGTTTCTCTACCATTTTCTTGCTAGCCACATTAGTACAACTCCCTCCATCAATAATGAGTGAGCATAACTTATTGTAAATGAAGCACCTAGTATGAAAAATGTTTTCTCTTTGTGTGTTGTCAAGTTCTTTTTGAACTTGACCCAACATGCGCTTCACTACCAATAGGTCACCCTCACAAGGATTGATTTCATTATCACTAGAGGAAGGGGAAGAGTGAGGTGAGTTTTTCCTAGAAGAGGAAGAGGAAGAAGAATGTTCACTCTCTACTTCCCCACTTTCTCTTAAGAACATAGTTCTCTTGGTAGGACAATTGGAAGCAATGTGTCCATACCCTAAGCATTTGAAACATTTAATGGAACTAGTTCTTTGAGAAGGTGAAGAAGTGAAATGTTTGTTTCCAGGTGTTTCTTCCTTAAGGGTGGTTTCAAGAGGGTACTTGGAAGGTTTCTTTTGATGTTTTTCTTTGTTTTTATCCTTCCAAGAAGAGTTGTAGTAGTCATTATTATGATTACTCCTCCTTGCACTCTCTTTTCTTTGAAGTTGAGTTTCAATTTTAAGTGTAAGGTGTAAAACATTTTCTATTGAGTAGTATTCATATAGTTCTACTAAATCTTGAATGTCCCTCCTAAGACCACTCACAAACCTAGCTACCTAGCTACCTTAAGCATAAGAGATTCCATCAACTTAAAATAATCATTCACACATAAACTTCCTTGTTGAAGCCGTTGGAGCTTCAAAAGGAGCTCCCTCCTATAGTAGGAAGGAACAAATCTACTGCGTAAATGAAACTTTAAGTCCATCCAAGAAGCTGCGGGTGGCCCTTGGTTCAGTCCATGTTCTTTACAAAATTTATGCCACCAAGTCATGGCATAACTTTCAAACTCTAAAACAATTAAATCTACTTGATCTTCTTCTCTAATGGAGTTGACATGGATGATTTGTTCAACTTTGGCTTCCCACTCCAAATAGGTGTCCGGATCATTGTCCCCATAAAACTTTGGCATCTTCACATGGTGGTAGGATTTCTTTGGGGATTGATGGTGAACCCTCCTTCCCCCTTGGAGCCTCCAATCATCTTTTTCATCATGATGAACATTTCATGGGGAATAGGCTCTTCTATTCCTCTCATCTCTCTCCCTTCTTTATTTGTTGATCTCCTCTCTTTCATTCTCTTGTTTTGAAATCTCCATTTCCCTCAAAAATTCCACAAGAGGAAGCTCAGAAGCTTCGGATATTGTACTTTTAAACAAAAATAAAAACAGCCACAAAAAAAAGAATGAAACTTCAAAAGTTAGTGAATTTAACTCTCACTCAAGTGTTTGGCCTCATCACCAAAATGAATCGAAATTGTTCACTCATAGTCCTTATGTAAACAAGTGTGCAACTCCCTCAAATTAACACTCACCAAGAGTAAGAATCAAGTAGAAAAGAAAAACAACAATCACCACTTCAAAAGAAAGCAAAGAAAGAAAACTTTAAAGAAAAAACTTAGAGATTCTTAAAGACTAAAACAAGAAAAGATAAAAGCCAAAAAGGTGACTAAAGCAAGAAAAAGGTAGCAATAAAGACTCTAAGAAGCACCAAAATATGCAAATAAAAGAAGATTAGAACCCTACTATGTGATGGAACTAATTTGCCACATTCAATCCAAGTTGTAGGTGTGTATTTAAGTCCAAAAACAACCACTAAAAAAGCCAAGATTTTAAGTCAAATTGTACCGAAATCTTTGTTTGAAATTCAATGTTTTAAGGTGCAAACACTTCTTTAATTTGGCCAAAATAATTCTTTTGCTTCTCACAATTTTCTAGACTTGAACACACAATTTTAAAAGGAGAATATGAAGCTCTTAGTCCCTATTTTCGGATTCCTTATCAATTAAATTTATGTACTCTTCACTAAGGCATTTTATCAAAGATATTTCAGCACTAGAATTTTAATCAAGAAAACTCAATGGAAAACAAGACATATGACTCAAGCAAAGCTAGGAAAACACAAGAAGACTTAACCCAAAATAAAAGAACATTATAGCATGGCAACAACGAAGGAAAACAGCCAAGAATGTGCCTAGATTTTTCCTAGATTTTCGCACATAAAACTGATCATAATTTTTCAACAACCAAAAATGCAACTCCTCACCCAATTTGGACCACTTAGATGCACCAATACATGGTGAAAAAGTCCAGACTTGTTATGGATTCAAGGGAGCACAAAAAACAACTAAAAGGCAGCAGAAACACAATGGTATTAAGCATTAAACATAGGCAAGATACCAAAGAAACTAGCTCATGATACCAAATGATGTAGGCCCCTTTATGGATTATGGTTTGAGTTGAAGATTAGATTGATTTTAGAGGAAAGCCCCAAAGAAAATCCCCACTGGACATTAAGATAACATGATGTTATCTAGATGTGAAGGTTCATTTCAAATGGGATTCAAGAGGAGGAAAAAGGAAATATTATGATGTTGGGACAATTAATCAAACACATGGTAGGCAAATGGAAATAAAAATCAACATAACATAGAATAAGTGGAAAGAAGATAAGAATCAAATAAAGTGAAACGGCACTAGATGACTCACACTACTTGGGTGGTGGATACCCAAGATAAGTGGTGGTGCCGCCACTTGAATCACACTCAAGATAAGGCTAAGAGAGGGGGAGGAACACTCACAACACAAGTTGAAAATTTCTCACAATATTTCTATCATTCAAAAGTCCCCTTACAAGGTGAATGGGAGCCCTATTTATAAGCTTGGAAGGCCCCCAAATTACAATCAAATGCAGCTGAAATTACATGTAAATTAACCCTAAAGAATGGTCTAGAAACTAGGTTTACACCTTCCTAAAGGGTCAAGGATGTGGGCTGCTGCAAAGGAGTGCTAAAAGCAATTCAAAATGGGCTGGATGCTCCCAAAAAGGGCCAAAAAATGTGGCAGCACTTAAGGAGAGAAGGGGGGTACGCCCCTCAAGGTATTTGATGGCTCCAAAGCCCAAAATGTGATGAGGGTGAGCTTATCCAAGGTGTGGTGCCTTTAGAAAGTCCTACAAAATAAAGGAAAATAAGCCCAATTAAAATTAAGCTTAATAAGAAATTAAAATGGAAAGTAAAGAGAGGGTTTTAAGAGATGTAAGGGTGTCTTTTCTAGTCATGCTTCTAGTAATCCTCCTAAGACACCTTTGGTCTTCTTCTTTTGGGTTCAAGGCTTCATCATCCTCCCCCCCTTGGAGAGAATTCGACCACGAATTAGGAAAACCTGCATCCAAAGGAGAAAGATCACTCACGTTAAAGGTAGTACTTACATTATACTCTGGTAGAAGATCTAACTCATATGCATTATTATTTATTTTGCGAACCACTCGGAAAAGTCTTTCACCTCTAGGGTTTAGTTTGGACTTCCTTTGGGTAGAAAATCTTTCCTTCCTCAAATGGCGCCAAACCCAATCCCCCGATTGGAAGGTAACTTCCTTCCTTCCCTTGTTGGCGCGCTTCTCTACTTGACTCACCTTCTTCTCAATCCTCTCTTTCACTTTGGTGTGCAACTCCTTAATCAATTTTGACCTTTGCAGGCCATCATTGCTACACCAAGCTTAATGAGTGGGGAGGGGAAGGAGGTCAAGAGGAGTCAAGGGATTAAACCCATAAACAACCTCAAAAGGGTAGTGAGAAGTAGTGGAATGAACCACTCTATTATATGCAAACTCAACATGGGGAAAAATATTTTCCACTCCCTTGGATTCCCCGAGATCATGCATCTTTAGAGTTGAGACAAAGTCCTATTGACCACTTCCGTTTGACCATCTATTTGTGGGTGGCATGAGGTAGAAAACAAGAGTTTGGTGTCAAGCTTTCCCCACAAGGTCCTCTAGAAGTGACTCAAGAACTTTGTATCTTTATCAGATACAATGGTCCTAGGGATTCCATGGAATCTAACTACTTCTCGAAAGAAGAGATTTCCAATAAAACTCGCATCATCGGTTTTGTGGCATGGAATAAAATGGGCCATTTTAGAAAAACGATCCACTACCACAAAGATGGAATCCATGCCCCTCTTTGTCCTTGGAAGCCCAAGTACAAAATCCATGGGGATGTCTACCCAAGGCAAAGCGGGGATGGGGAGGGGGGTGTAAAGACCATGAGGTTGGGCTTTGGACTTGCCCTTCTTGCATGTAATGCAGTTGTTACGATATCTATCTACATGCTTTCTCATATGAGGCCAAAAGAAATGTTCTTTTAAAATTTCTAAAGTTTTGTTAGATCCATAGTGTCCCATCAATCCTCCCTCATGAGACTCTCTTATGAGTGATGTCCTTAGGGACCCTTGATGTACACAAACCCTCTTCCCTTTGAAAAGATAGCCATGGTGTAGGAAATAGTCATTGTACCCCCCCTTAGAACACTCATCAAACACTTTGGAGAAGTCCACATCTTGAGAATACAACTCCTTTATGTTATCAAAACTAAAGAATTGGGTTTCAAGAAGAGATAGCAAAGTGTGGAGCTTAGAAAGGGCATCCGCCACAATGTTACTCTTCCCTTGTTTGTGTTTGATCACATAAGGGAATTGCTCTATGTATTCTACCCACATAGCATGTCTCTTGTTGAGCTTACTTTGTCTTTTCAAAAATTTAAGGGATTCATGATCACTATGGATCACAAACTCCTTAGGGAGAAGATAATGATGCCAAGTTTGTAGAGCCCTCACAAGTGCATACAACTCCTTATCATAGGTGGAGTAGTTGATGTGACTTCTCTTAAGTTTCTCACTGAAGTAAGCTATGGGGTGGCCCTCTTAGATAAGGACAGCCCCAATGCCTACATTTGATGCATCACACTCTATTTCAAATGATTTGGTGAAGTTTGTTAGAGTCAAAATGGGAGCATTGATCAACTTTTCCTAAAGAGTATTAAAAGCATTTTTTTGATCATTGCCCCACTTAAAACTCTTATCCTTCTTCACTATTTCATTTAGAGGAGCAGCAATAGTACTAAAATCTGTCACAAACCTCCGATAAAAACTAGCCAACCCAGGAAAACTTCTAACCTCACTAACACTAGTTGGAATTGGCCACTCCTTAATTGCTGCCACCTTCTTTTCATCTACTTGAACTCCTTTGGAGCTCACCACAAACCCTAGGAACACTTCATGGTCCATGCCAAGGATGCATTTTTCCCTAAGGGTTTCAAGTACTCTTCTTAGATGATGCATGTGCTCCTCTAAGGACAAGCTATAGACTAGAATGTCATTAAAGTAAACTACTACAAACTTGCCTAAGAAAGGCCGAAGCACATGGTTCATTAACCTCTTGAAGGTACTTGGTGCATTGGTTAGGACAAAGGGCATGACCAACCACTCATATAGTCCAAAATTGGTTTTAAAAGCGGTCTTCCAGTTTGATTCTTATTTGATTATAACCGTTTTTTAAATCAATTTTGGAAAATATGGTTGCACCATGTAACTCGTCTAGCAAGTAATCTAATCTAGGGATGGGGTGCCTATACTTGATGGTAATGTTGTTGATGTAGGCCCCTTTTATGGATTATTAATTATTAAAATAATAATTAATTTATGATATTAAAATAATATTATTATTTTCATAAATTATTAATAGTGACAATAGTTATTTGAATTAAAATTTCTGTTAAAATGGGATTCAAGAGGAGGAAAAAGAAATATGATATTGGGACAATTAATCAAACACATGGTAGGCAAATGGAAATAAAAATCAACATAACATAGACTAAGTGGAAAGAGGATAAGATCCAAATGAAGTGAAATGGTAGTGGATGAGTCACGCCACTTGGGTGGTGGATACCCAAGATAAGTGGTGGTGCCGCCACTTGAATCACACTCAAGATAAGGCTAAGAGAGGGTGAGGAACACTCACAACACAAGCTGAAAATTTCTCATAATATTTCTATCATTCCAAAGTCCCCTTACAAGTTGAATGGGAGCCCTATTTATAGGCTTGGATGACCCCCAAATTACAATCAAATGTAGCTGAAATTACATGTAAATTAACCCTAAAGAATGGTCTAGAAAGTAGGTCTACACCTTCCTAAAGGGCGAAAGATGTGGGCTGCTGCAAAGGGGTGCTAAAAGCAATTCAAAATGGGCTGGATGCTCCCAAAAAGGTCCAAAAAACGTGGCAGCACTTAGGGAGAGAAGGGGGGTGCGCCCCTCAAGGTCTTTGATAGCTCCAAGGCCCAAAATGTGATGAGGGTGAGTTTATTCAAAGTGTGGTGCTTTTAGAAAGTCCTACAAAATAAAGGGAAATAAGCCCAATTAAAATTAAGCTTAATAAGAATTTAAAATGGAAAGTAAAGAGAGGGTTTTAATAGATGCAAGGGTGTCTTTTCTAGTCATGCTTCTAGTACTCCTCCTAAGACACCCTTGGTCTTCTTCTTTTAGGATCAAGGCTTCATCATCCTCCCCCCCTTGGAGAGAATTCGACCATTTATTAGGAAAACTTGCATCCAAAGGAGAAAGATCACTCACGTTAAAGGTTGTACTCACATTATACTCTGGTGGAAGATCTAATTCATATGCATTATTATTTATTTTGCGAACAACTTGGAAAGGTCCGTCACCTCTAGGGTTTAGTTTTGACTTCCTTTGGGTAGGAAATCTTTCATTCCTCAAATAGAGCCAAACCCAATCCCCCGATTGGAAGGTAACTTTCTTCCTTCCCTAGTTGGCGCACTTCTCTACTTGACTCACCTTCTTCTCAATCCTCTCTTTCACTTTGGTGTGCAACTCCTTAATCAATTTTGACCTTTGCAGGCCATCATTGCTACAACAAGTTTCATGAGTGGGGAGGGGAAGGAGGTCAAGAGGAGTCAAGGGATTAAACCCATAAACAAGCTCAAAAGGGGAATGGGAAGTTGTGGAATGAACCACTCTATTATATGCAAACTCAACATGGGGAATAATGTTTTCCCACTCCCTTGGATTCCCCGAGATCATGCATCTTAAGACTTGAGACGAAGTCCTATTGACCACTTCCGTTTGACCATCTGTTTGTGGGTGGCATGAGGTAGAAAATAAGAGTTTGGTGCCAAGCTTCCCCCACAAGGTCCTCTAGAAGTGACTCAAGAACTTTGCATCTCTATCAGATACAATGGTCCTAGGGATTCCATGCAATCTAACTACTTCTCGAAAGAAGAGATTTGCAATAAAACTCGCATCATCGGTTTTGTGACATGGAACAAAATGGGCCATTTTAGAAAAACTATCCACTACCACAAAGATGGAATCCATGCCCCTCTTTGTCCTTGGAAGCCCAAGCACAAAATCCATGGACATGTCTACCCAAGGCAAAGTGGGGATGGGGAGGGGGTGTAAAGACCATGAGGTTGGGCTTTGGACTTGCCCTTCTTGCATGTAATGCAGTTGTTACGATATATATCTACATGCTTTCTCATATGAGGCCAAAAGAAATGTTCTTTTAAAATTTCTAAAGTTTTGTTAGATCGAAAGTGTCCCATCAACCCTCCCTCATGAAACTCTCTTATGAGTGATGTCCTTAGGGACCCTTGAGGTACACAAACCCTCTTCCCTTTGAAAAGATAGCCATGGTGTAGGAAGTAGTCATTGTACCCCCCCTTAGAACACTCATCAAACACTTTGGAAAAGTCCACATCTTGAGAATACAACTCCTTTATGTAATCAAAACTAAAGAATTGGGTTTCAAGAAGAGATAGCAAATTGTGGCGCCTAGAAAGGGCATCCGCCACAATGTTACTCTTCCCTTGCTTGTGTTTGAGCACATAAGGGAATTGCTCTATGTATTCTACCCACCTAGCATGTCTCTTGTTGAGCTTACTTTGTGTTTTCAAAAATTTAAGGGATTCATGATCACTATGGATCACAAACTCCTTAGGGAGAAGATAATGATGCCAAGTTTGTAGAGCCCTCACAAGTGCATACAACTCCTTATCATAGGTGGAGTAGTTGATATGACTTCCCTTAAGTTTCTCACTGAAGTAAGCTATGGGGTGACCCTCTTGGATAAGAACAGCCCCAATGCCTACATTGGATGCATCACACTCTATTTCAAATGATTTGGTGAAGTTTGGTAGAGTCAAAATGGGAGCATTATCAACTTTTCCTTAAGAGTATTAAAAGCATTTTCTTGATCATTGCCCCACTTAAAACTCTTATCCTTCTTCACTATTTCATTTAGAGGAGCAGCAATAGTGCTAAAATCTCTCACAAACCTCCTATAAAAACTAGCCAACCCATGGAAACTTGTAATCTCACTAACACTAGTTGGAGTTGGCCACTCCTTAATTGCTGCCACCTTCTCTTCATCTACTTGAACTCCCTTGGAGCTCACAACAAACCCTAGGAACACTACATGGTCCATGCCGAAGATGCATTTTTCCCTATTAGCATACAAGGTCTCTTTCCTAAGGGTTTCAAGTACTCTTCTTAGATGATGCATGTGCTCCTCTAAGGACAAGCTATAGACTAGAATGTCATCAAAGTAAACTACTACAAACTTGCCTAAGAAGGGCCGAAGCACATGGTTCATTAACCTCATGAAGGTACTTGGTGCATTGGTTAGGCCAAAGGGCATGACCAACCACTCATATAGTCCAAACTTGGTTTTAAAAGCGGTCTTCCATTCATCTTCTTGTTTGATTCTTATTTGATTATAACCTCTTTTTAAATCAATTTTGGAAAATATGGTTGCACCATGTAACTCGTCTAGCAAGTCATCTAATCTAGGGATGGGGTGCCTATACTTGATGGTAATGTTGTTGATGGCCCTACGGTCCGTGCACATACGCCAACTCCCATCCTTTTTCGGAACAAGAATTACTGGCATAGCACAAGGACTCATGCTATCTTGCACCCACCCCTTTTCTATTAACGCCTCTACTTGCCTTTGAATCTCCTTGGTTTCCTCCGGATTGCTTCTATATGCAGGTCTATTAGGTAAAGATGAGCCCGGTACAAAAATCTATTTGGTGTTCTATGGCTCTTAGTGGGGGCCACCCATTGGGAGGCTCTTGAAAAATATCCTTAAACTCATCCAAAACTAATTCCATGCTTAAAGAGCAATTGGAGGTTTTATCCATGAATGTGGGAGAGGACCCTTTAGAAGGGTATGCAATGAATGCTTGTTTTTGGGCAAGCATTACCTTCTTGACCCCCTTGTAGGAGATCATGGTTTTCTTCTTCTCTTGCTTTGAAGCTCGCCCCTTTTCAACCTTCTTTTCTTTTTCATTTTGATTTGGTCCTCATTGACCTCTTTAGGAGAGAGAGGTTTTAGTGTAATCTTGCGCCTTGGAAGTTAAATGGAAACCTATTGGAATGGCCATCATGGAAAGCTTGTTTATCATATTGCCATGGCCTTCCTCGTAAAATGAGTGTTCACTCTCCACCTCTCCACTTTCTCTCAATATCATGTTCCTCTTGGTAGGGCAATTTGAAGCAATATGCCCATACCTTAAACATTTAAAACATTTTATGGAACTTGATTTTGAGGGATTTGAAAAGGTGGGGTGTTTATCCTTAGGCGCATTACCCCTATTCGTGGTTTCAAGAGAGTTCTTGGAAGGTTTTCTATCATACTTCTCTTTACCCTTATCCTTCCATGAAGAGTTGTAGTAGGAACCATTATGATTACTCCTCCTTGCACCATCTTTTCTTGAAGTTGAGTTTCTATTTTTAGTGCAAGGTGTAGAACATTTTCAATTGAGGAGTATTCATATAGTTCTACTAAATCTTGAATGTCTCTCCTAAGTCCAGTGACAAATCTAGCTACCTTGGCCTCATTTGTCTCATCAACATCGGCCTTAAACATAAGAGATTCCATCAACTTAAAATAATCATTCACACATAAACTTCCTTCTTGAAGCCGTTGGAGCTTCAAAAGGAGTTCCCTCCTATAGTAGGAAGGAACAAATCTACCGCGAATAATTAACTTTTAGTCCATCCAAGTGGCCGCGGGTGGCCCTTGGTTCAATCCATGTTCTTTACAAATTTTATGCCACCAAGTCATGGCATAACTTTCAAACTCTAAAACAATTAAATCTACTTGGTGATCTTCTTAGATGGCGTTGACACTCATGATTTGGTCCACCTTTGACTCCCATTCCATGTACGTGTCTGGATCATTGTCTCCATAGAATTTTGGGATCTTCACATTATGGGATTGCTTCTTGGGAGATTGATGTCGCACCCTTCGTGCACCTTGGAACCGCCACTCTTCATCATTGTTGTTGAACTCTCCTGGGGAGTAGGACCTCCTTCTATTACGCTCATCCCTTTCTCTTCTAAGTTGGCGGATCTCCTCTCTTAATTCTCTTTCTCTTTCTTGCTTGGAGATCTCCATCTCTCTCAAAAACTCCACAAGAGGAAGCTCGACTTGCCTCTTAAGTTGGGTCACCATTTCCTCACTTAGCTTGTTAGCTCTTGGAGGGGAGATAGGAGAAGAAGAATCTTCGGACATTGTACCTAAAAATAAAAATAAAAACAGCCACAAAAACAAGAATGAAACTTCAAAAGTTAGTGAACTTAACTCTCACTCAAGTGTTTGGCCTCCTCACCAAAATGAATGGAAATTGTTCACTCACACTCCTTATGTAAACAAGTGTGCAATTCCCTCAAATTAACACTCACTAAGAGTAAGAATCAAGTAGAAAAGGAAAACAACAATCACCACTTCAAAAGAAAGCAAAGGAAGAAAACTTCAAAGACAAAACTTAAAGATTCTTAAAGACTAAGACAAGAAAAGGTAAAAGCCAAAAAAAGGTGACCATACAATAGAATTGAGTTTAGACAAAACTTTAAAAGATGACTAAAGCAAGAAAAAGGTAGCAATAAAGACTCTAAGAAGCACCAAAATATGCAAATAAAAGTTTAGTTTCAATCACATAAAAGAATATTAGGATCCTACTATGTGATGGAGTTAATTTGCCACATTCAATCCAAGTTGTAGGTGTGTATTTAAGTCCAAAAACAGCCACTAAAACAGCCAAGTTTTTAAGCCAAATTGCACCCAAATCTTTGTTGGAAATTCAATGTTTTAATGTGCAAACACTTCTTTAATTTGGCCAAAATAATTCTTTTGCTTCTCACAATTTTTCTAGACTTTAAACACACAATTTCAAAAGGAGAATATGAAGCTCTTAGTCCCTATTTTCGGATTCCCTATTAATTCAATTTATTCACTCTTCACTAAGGCATTTTATCAAACACATTTCAGCACTAGAATTTTAACCAAGAAAAGTTGATGGAAAACAAGACATATGACTGAAGCAAAGCTAGGAAAACACAAGAAGACTTAACCCAAAATAAAAGAACATTATAGCATGGAAACAAGGAAGCAAAATAAACAAGAATTTGCCTAGATTTTCGCACAAAACTGTCCAGAATTTTTCAGCAACCAAAAATGCAACTCCTCACCCAAATTGGACCACTTAAATGCACCAATAAATGGTGAAAATGTCCAGATTTGTTAAGGGTTCAAGGGAGCAAAAAAAACAACTAAAAGGCAGCAGAAAAACAATGGTATTAAGCATTAAAAATAGGAAAGACAACAAAGAGACTAGCTCATGATACCAAATGATTTAGGCCCCTTTTATGGATATGGTTTAAGTTGATGATTAGATTGATTTTAGAGGAAAACCCCAAAGAAAATCCCCACTGGACATTAAGATAACATGATGTTATCTAGATGTGAAGGTTCATTTCAAATGGGATTCAAGAGGAGGAAAAAGAAATATGATATTGGAACAATTAATCAAACACATGGTAGGCAAATGGAAATAAAAATCAACATAACATAGACTAAGTGGAAAGAGGATAAGAACCAAATGAAGTGAAATGGTAATGGATGAGTTACGCCACTTGGGTGCTGGATACCCAAGATAAGTGGTGGTGCCGCCACTTGAATCACACTCAAGATAAGTCTAAGAGAGGGTGAGGAACACTCACAACACAAGCTGAAAATTTCTCACAATATTTCTATCATTCCAAAGTCCCCTTACAAGGTGAATGGGAGCCCTATTTATGGCTTGGCTGGCCCCCAAATTACAATCAAATACAGTTGAAATTACATGTAAATTAACCCTAAAGAATGGTCTAGAAACTAGGTCTACACCTTCCTAAAGGGCCAAAGATGTGGGCTGCTGCAAAGGAGTGCTAAAAGCAATTCAAAATGGGTTGGATGCTCCCAAAAAGGTCCAAAATAAGTGGCAGCACTTAGGGAGAGAAGGGGGGTGCGCCCCTCAAGATCTTTGATGGCTCCAAGGCCCAAAATGTGATGAGGGTGAGCTTATCCAAGGTGTGGTGCCTTTAGAAAGTCCTACAAAATAAAGGAAAATAAGCCCAATTAAAATTAAGCTTAATAAGAAATTAAAATGGAAAGGAAAGAGAGGGGTTTAAGAGATGCAAGGGTGTCTTTTCTAGTCATGCTTCTAGTAATCCTCCTAAGACACCCTTGGTCTTCTTCTTTTGGGATCAAGGCTTCATTAGTTGTTGATGGCCCTACAGTCCGTGCACATACGCCAACTCCCAACCTTTTTGAAGACAAGAATTATCGGCATAGCACAAGGACTCATTCTATCTTGCACCCACCCCTTTTCTATTAACGCCTATACTTGCCTTTGAATCTCCTTGGTTTCCTCCGGATTGCTTCTATATGCAGGTCTATTAGGTAAGGATGAGTCCGGTCCAAAATCTATTTGGTGTTCTATGCCTCTTAGTGGGGTCAACCCATTGGGAGGCTCTTGAAAAATATCCTTAAACTCATCCAAAACTAATTTCATGCTTAAAGAGCAATTGGAGGTTTTATCCATGAATGTGGGAGAGGACCCTTTAGAAGGGTATGCAATGAATTCTTGTTTTTGGGCAAGCATTAACTTCTTGACCCCCTTGTAGGAGATCATGGTTTTCTTCTTCTCTTGGTTGGAAGCTTGCCCCTTTTCAACCTTCTTTTGTTCTCTTCTTTTCTTTTTCATTTTGATTTGGTCCTCATTGACCTCTTTAGGAGAGAGAGGTTTTAGTGTAATCTTGCGCCCTTGGAAGTTAAATGAAAACCTATTGGGATGGCCATCATGGAAAACTTGTTTATCATATTGGCATGGCCATCCTTGTAAAATGTGTGTGGCTTCCATGGGCACTACATCACACCAAATCTCATCCACATACTTCCCAATGGAGAAGTTGATGTGGACTTGTTTATTGACTTCTATTTCTCCCTCCTAACTAAGCCATTGGAGCTTGTAAGACTTGGCATGAGGGATAGTGGGTAAACCAAGTTTCTCCACCACTCTTGTGCTAGTAACATTGGTACAACTCCCTCCATCTATAATGAGAGAACATAATTTATTGTTGATAAAACATCTTGTGTGGAAAATATTTTCTCTTTGGGACTCATCAAGATCTTTTTGTACTTATCCCAACATACGCCTTATCACCAACAAATCACCATCACAAGGATGAATCTCATCATCACTTAGGGAGGAAGGTGAGGAAGGGGAAGAATCGCTAGTGGGGGAAGGGGGAGATGAGTGTTCACTCTCCACCTCTCCACCTCTCCACTTTTTCTCAATATCATGTTCCTCTTGGTAAGGCAATTTGAAGCAATATCCCCATACCCTAAACATTTAAAACATTTGATGAAACTTGATTTTGAGGGATTTGAAGAGGTGGGGTGTTTATCCTTAGGTGCATTACCCCTATTCGTGGTTTCAAGAGAGTTCTTGGAAGGTTTTCTATCATACTTCTCTTTAACCTTATCCTTCCATGAAGAGTTGTAGTAGGAACTATTATGATTACTCCTCCTTCCACCTTCTTTTCTTTGAAGTTGAGTTTCTATTTTTAGTGCAAGGTGTAGAACATTTTCAATTGAGCAGTATTCGTATAGTTCTACTAAATCTTGAATGTCTCTCCTAAGTCCACTAACATCAGCCTTAAGCATAAGAGATTCCATCAATTTAAAATAATCATTCACATATAACAAGCCGTTGGAGCTTCAAAAGGAGCTCCCTCCTATAGTAGGAAGGAACAAATCTACTGCGTAAATGAAACTTTAAGTCCATCCAAGTGGCCGCGGGTGGCCCTTGGTTCAATCCATGTTCTTTACAAATTTTATGCCACCAAGTCATGGCATAACTTTCAAACTCTAAAATAATTAAATCTACTTGGTGATCTTCTTGGATGGCGTTGACACTCATGATTTGGTCCACCTTTGACTCTCATTCCAAGTACGTGTCCGGATCATTGTATGCATAAAACTTTGGGATCTTCACATTGTGGTATTGCTTCTTGGGAGATTGATGTCGCACCCTTCGTGCTCCTTGGAACCTCCACTCTTCATCATTGTTGTGGAACTCTCTTCGGGAGTAGGACCTCCTTCTATTACTCTCATCTCTTTCTCTTCTAAGTTGGCGGATCTCCTCTCTTAATTCTCTTTCGCTTTCTTGCTTGGAGATCTCCATCTCTCTCAAAAACTCCACAAGAGGAAGCTCGGCTTGCCTCTTAAGTTGGGCTTCCATTTCCTCACATAGCTTGTTAGCTCTTGGAGGGGAGATAGGAGAAGAAGAACCTTCGGACATTGTACCTAAAAATAAAAAAATATAAACAGCCACAAAAAACAAGAGTGGATCTTCAAAAGTTACTGAATTAACTCTCACTCAAGTGTTTGGCCTCCTCACCAAAATGAATGGAAATTGTTCACTCACACTCCTTATGTAAACAAGTGTGCAACTCCCTCAAATTAACACTCACCAAGAGTAAGAATCAAGTAGAAAAGAAAAACAAAAATCACCACTTCAAAAGAAAGCAAAGGAAGAAAACTTCAAAGACAAAACTTAAAGATTCATAAAGTAAAACAAGAAAAGGTAAAAGGCAAAAAGGTGACCATACAATAGAATTGATTTTAGAAAAAACTTTAGAAGAAGACTAAAGTAAGAAAAAGGTAGCAATAAAGACTCTATGAAGCAGTAAAATATGTAAATAAAAATTCAGTTTCAAGCACATAAAAGAAGATTAGGATCCTACTATGTGATGGAGCTAATTTGCCACATTCAATCCAAGTTGTAGGTGTGTATTTAAGTCCAAAAACAGCCACTAAAATAGCCAACTTTTAAAGCCAAATTGCACCCAAATCTTTGTTGAAATTCAATGTTTTAAGGTGCAAACACTTCTTTAATTAGGCCAAAATAATTCTTTTGCTTCTCACAATTTTTTTAGACTTGAACACAATTTTAAAAGGAGAATATGAAGCTCTTAGTCCCTATTTTTGGATTCCCTATCAATTCAATTTATGCACTCTTTACTAAAGCATTTTATCAAACACATTTCAGCACTAAAATTTTAAGCAAGAAAACTCAATGGAAAACAAGACATATGACTCAAACAAAGCTAGGAAAACACAAGAAGACTTAACCCAAAATAAAAAAATATTATAGCATGGAAATAAGGAAGGAAAAAACAGCCAAGAATTTGCCCAGATTTTTGCACAAAACTGCCCAGAATTTTTCAGCAACCCAAAAATGCAACTCCTCACCCAAGTTGGACCACTTAAATGCACCAATACATGGTGAAAAAGTCCATACTTCTTATGGGTTCAAGGGAGCACAAAAAACAACTAAAAGGCAGTAGAAAAACAATTGTATTAAGCATTAAACATAGGCAAGACAACAAAGAAACTAGGTCATGATACCAAATGATGTAGGCCCATTTTATGGATTATGTTTGGAATTTTCTCAAAATACCATGCATATTTGTTTTTAGTTTTTAGGCCTTCATCATTCTTCCTTCTAACTTCTTCCTACTTCCTTCTTCCTTCTTCCTTCTAACTTCTTGATGAAGGCCTAAAAATTAAAAACAAATATGCATAATCAAGACACCACTTTTCCTTTACATTTAATCCTTTATTTAGTATTCCTTATATTTCATAGTTTAATTTCTAATGTTGGTTTAATTTCTTATTAAGCTTAATTTTAATTGGGCTTATCTTCCCTTTTTTTGTAGGACTTTCTAAAGACACCACACCTTGATTTTATCGTGGGTGATTTTACCATAGGTGATTTTATTGTCGGTGATTTTATCGAGGGTGACTTTATTGTGGGTAATTTTACTTTCAGTGATTCTATTGAGTGTGATTTTATCAAGGGTGCTTTTATTGTGTGTGATTTTATAATGAGTGATGTTATCGCGAGTGATTTTATCATGGGTGTTTTTATCGAGGGTGATTTTATTATGGGTGATTTTACCGTAGGTGATTTTATTCTTAGTGATTTATTGAGGGTTATTTTATCGAGGGTGATTTTATCGTGGATGATTTTATCGTAGATGATTTTATTCTTGGTGATTTTATCGGGGGTAATTTTATCGAGGTTGATTTGATCATGGGTGATTTTATCGAGGCTGATTTTTTCGTGGGTGATTTTATCATGGGTGATTTTATCATG
>BDMB01000149.1:101786-132914 GCA_016859785.1 Macrotyloma uniflorum
TGGGTGATTTTATCATGGGTGATTTTATCGTGCGAGATTCTATTGAGGGTGATTTTATCGTGGGTGATTCTATTGAGAGTGATTTTATCGTCGGTGATTTTACCTTGGGGGTAATTTTATCATGGGTGATTCTATCAAGTGTGATTTTATCGTGGGTGATTTTATTGTAGGTAATTTTATAGTGGATGATATTATCGTGGGTGATTTTATCGAGGGTTATTTCACTGTGGGTGATTTCATCGTATGTTATTTGTTCATGGGTAATTTTATCGTGGGTGATTTTTTCATGGGTGATTTTATCATGGGTGATTTTATCGTGCGTGATTTTACCATAGGTGGTTTTATTGTCGGTGATTTTATCGAGGGTGACTTTATCGTGGGTAATTTTACTTTCAGTGATTCTATTGAGTGTGATTTTATCAAGGGTGCTTTTATTGTGTGTGATTTTATAATGAGTGATGTTATCGCGAGTGATTTTATCATGGGTGTTTTTATCGAGGCTGATTTTATTATGGGTGATTTTACCGTAGGTGATTTTATTCTTAGTGATTTATTGAGGGTTATTTTATCGTGGGTAATTTTATTGTGGTTGATTTTATCATGGGTGTTTATCGAGGCTTATTTTATTGTGGGTGATTTTATCATGGGTGATTTTATCGTGGGTGATTTTATCAAGCGTGATTTTATCATTGATGATTTTAGTGTAGTTTATTTTATAATGGGTGCTTTTATCATGGGAAATTTTATCGAGGGTGATTTTATCATGGGTGATTTTATCGAGTGTGATTTTATCGTGGGTGATTTTATCATGGGTGATTTCATCGTGGGTGATTTTATGGTGGGTGATTCTATTGAGAGTAATTTTATCCTGGGTGATTTTACCTTGGTGATTTTATCCTGGGTGATTTTATTATAGGTAATTTTATAGCAGACGATTGTATCGTGGGTGACTTTATCGAGGGTCATTTTATCGTGGGTTATTTTATCGTGTATAATTTTGCCATTGGTGATTTTGTCGAGTGTGATGTTATTATTAGTGATTTTATCATGGGTGATTTTATCGTGGGTGATTTTAGTGACGATGATTTTATCGTGGGTGTTTTTATCGTGTGTGATATTATCGTACAGGATTTATTCATGGGTGATTTTATTGTGGGTGATTTTATAGTGGGTTATTTTATCATGGGTGATTTTATCGTGGGTGATTTTATCATGGGTGACTTTATCATGAGTTATTATAGAATAGGTGATTTTAGTGTGGGTTATTTTATAGTGGGTGATTTTATCATGGTAATTTTATCGAGGGTGATTTTATCACGGGTGATTTTATCAAGTGTGATTTAATCGTGGGTGATTTTATTGTCGGTGATTTTATTAAGAGTGATTTTATCATGGGTGGTTTTACCGTGGATGATTTTATCGTGGGTGATTCTATTGAGAGTGATTTTATCGTGGGTGATTTTAACTTGGGTAATTTTATCGTGGATGATTCTATCAAGTGTGATTTTTTCGTGGGTGATTTTATTGTAGGTAATTTTATAGCGCATGATTTTATCGTGGGTGATTTTATCGAGGGTTATTTTATCGAGGGTTATTTTATCGTGGTGATTTTATTGTGGATAATTTTACCATAGGTTATTATATCGACAGTGATTTTATTAAGTGTGATTTTATCATGGGTGATTTTATCGTGCGTGATTTTAGTAACGATGATTTTACCGTTGGTCTTTTTATCGTGTGTGATTTTATTGTACGTGATTTAATCATGGGTGATTTTATTGTGGGTGATTTTAGTGTGGGTTATTTTATCGTGGGTGATTTTATCATGGGTAACTTTATCAAGAGTTATTTTATTGTAATTTTACTGTGGGTTATTTTATACTGGGTGATTTTAACATGGGTAATTTTATCGAGGGTGATTTTATCATGGGTGATTTTATCGAGTGTGATTTTATCGAGGGTGATTTTACCGTAGGTGATTTATTTTCGGTGATTTTGTCGAGGGTGACTTTATTGTCGGTAATTTTACTTTCGGTGATTTTATTGAGTGTGATTTTATCAAGGGTCTTTTTATTGTGTGTGATTTTATAATGAGTGATGTTAACGTGGGTGATTTTATCATGGGTGATATTATCGAGGGTGATTTTATCTTGGGTTATTTTATCTTTGGCTATTTTATTCTTGGAGATTTCATCGAGGGTGATTTTATCTTGGGTAATTTTATCAAGGTTGATTTTGTCATGGGTGATTTTATCGAGGCTGATATTATCGTGGGTGATTTTTTCATGTGTGATTTTATCGTGGATGATTTCATCAAGCGTGTTTTTATCATTGGTAATTTTAGTGTAGGTTATTTTAGAATGCGTGCTTCTATCGTGGGTAATTTTAGCGAGGGTGACTTTATCATGGGCGATTTTATCAAGTGTGATTTTATCGTGGGTGATTTTATCATGGGTGATTTTATCGTGGGTGATTTTATCGTGGGTGATTCTATTGAGGGTGATTTTATCGTGGGTGATTCTATTGAGAGTGATTTTATCGTGGGTGATTTTACCTTGGGTAATATTATCGTGGGTGATTCTCTCAAGAGTGATTTTATCGTTGGTGATTTTATAGTGTTTGGTTCTATTGAGGGTGATTTTATCGTGGGTGATTCTATTGAGAGTGGTTTTATCGTGGGTGATTTTACCTTGGCTGATTTTATCGTGGGTGATTCTATCGAGTGTGATTTTATCGTGGGTGATTTTATTGTAGGTAATTTTATAGCCGGTGATTTTATCGTGGGTGACTTTATCAAGGGTTATTTTATTGTGGGTGATTTTATCGAGGTTGATTTTACCATGGGTCATTTTATCATAGGTGATTTTATGAAGGGTGATATTATCATGGGTAATTTTATAGTGGGTGATTTTATCGTGGGTGATTTTACCTTGGGTGATTTTATCGTGGGTGATTTTATCAAGGGTGATTTTATCGTGGTCGATTTTACTATAGGTAATTTTATAGCGGTTGATTTCATTGTGTTTGATTTTATCTTGGTTGATTTTATCATGAGTGATTTTATTGTGGGTGATTTTAGTGAGGGTGATTTTATCGTGAGTGATTTTATTGTGCGTTATTTTATCTTGGGTTATTTTCTCATGCGTGATTTTATTGTGTGAAATTTTTGTATTGGTTATTTTATAGTGGGTGATGTTATCGTGAGTGATTTTATCGAGTGTGATTTTATCATTGGTGATTATATCGTAGTTGATTTTAGTCTGGGTTATTTTATAGTGGGTGATTTTATCTAGGGTAATTTTATCGAGGATGATTTTATCATGGGTGATTTTATCGAGTGTGATTTTATCGTGGGTGATTTTATCGTGGGTAATTTTATCGTGGGTTATTTTATTGAGGGTGATTTTATCGTGGGTGATTTTATTGTAAGTAATTTATAGCGGGTGATTTTATCGTGGGGTACTTTATCAAGGGTTATTTTATCGTGGGTGATTTTATAGTGGGTGATTTTATCGTGGGTGATTTTATAGAGGGTGATTTTGTCATGGGTGATTTTATCGAGGGTGATTTTATCATGGGTGATTTTATCGTGGGTGATTTTTCATGGCTGATTTTATCGTGGGTGATTTTAACATGGGTGATTCTATCAAGGGTGATTTTATCGTGGGTGATTTTACCTTAGGTGATTTTATTATCGGTGATTTTATCGAGGGTGACTTTATCGTGGGTAATTTTACTTTCGGTGATTATATTGAGTGTGATTTTATCAAGGGTGTTTTTATTTTGGGTGATTTTATAATGAGTGATGTTATCATGGGTAATTTTATCATGGGTGATTTTATCGAGGCCGATTTTATCGTGGGTGATTTTATTCTTGGAGATTTTATCGAGGGTGATTTTATCGTGGTAATTTTATCAAGGTTGATTTTGTCATGGGTGATTTTATCAGGGCTGATATTATCGTGGTTGATTCTATTGAGGGTTTATTTATTGTGGGTAATTTTATTGAGAGTGATTTTATTGTGGGTGATTTTACGTTGGGTAATTTTATCGTGGATAATTCTATCAAGTCTGATTTTATCGTAGGTAATTTTATAGCTGATATTTTGTCATGGGTGATTTTCTTGAGGGTTATTTTATCGTGGGTGATTTTATCGTGGATAATTTTACCGTAGGTGATTTTATCGAGTGTGATTTTATTAAGAGTGATTTTATCATGGGTGATTTTATCGTGCCTGATTTTAGTGGCGTTGATTTTATCGTGCGTGTTTTTATCGTGTTTGATTTTATCGTGTGTGATTTAATCATGGGTGATTTTATCGTGGGTGATTTTAGCGTGAGTTATTTTATAGTGGGTGATTTTATCGTGCGTAATTTTATCGAGGGTGATTTTATCATGGTTGATTTTATGGAGTGTGATTTTATCGTGGGTGATTTTACCATGGGTGATTTTATCGTGGGTAATTTTATCGTGGGTGATATTATTGAGGGTGATTTTATCATGGGTGATTCTATTGAGTGATTTTATCGTGGGTGATTTTATTGAGGTTGATTTTACCATGTGTGATTTTATCGTGGGTGATTTTTTGAAGGGTGATTTTATAGTGGGTGATTTTATCGAAGGTGAATTTATAGAAGGTGATTTTATCATGGGTGATTTTATCGAGGGTGATTTTTTCGTGGGTGATTTTTTCGTTGGTGATTTTATCATGGGTGATTTTATCAAGGGTGATTTAATCGTGGGTGATTTTACCGTAGGTGATTTTATCGTCGGTGATTTTTTCAAGCGTGACATTATCGTGGGTAATTTTAATTCGGTGATTTTATTGAGTTTGATTTTCTCAAGGGTGTTTTTATTGTGTGTGATTTTATAATGAGTGATGTTATCGTGGGTGATTTTATCGTTGGTGATTTTATCATGGGTGATTTTACCGTGGGTGATTTTATCAAGTGTGATTTTATCATTGGTGATTTTAGTGTAGGTTATTTTATAATGGGTGCTTTTATCGAGGGTGACATTATCACGGGTGATTTTATCGACTGTGATTTTATCGTGCGTGATTTTATCATGGGTGATTTTATCGTGGGTGATTTTATCATGGGTGATTTTATCGTAGGTGATTTTATCGTGGGTGATTTTATTGTGGGTGATTTTATCGTTGGTGATTCTATTGAGGGTGATTTTATCGTAGGTGATTCTATTGAGAGTGATTTTATCGTGCGTGATTTTACCTTCGGTAATTTTATCGTGGGTGATTCTATCAAGTGTTATTTTATCATGGGTGATTTTATTGTGGGTGGTTCTATGGAGGGTGATTTTATCGTGGGTGATTTTACCTTGGGTAATTTTATTGTGCGTGATTCTATCTAGTGTGATTTTATCGTGGGTGATTTTATCGAGGGTTATTTTATCGTGGGTGATTTTATCGTGGATAATTTTACCATAGGTGATTTTCTCGAGGGTTATTTTAGTGTGGGTTAATTTATCATGGGTGATTTTATCGTGGGTGATTTTATCATGGGTGACTTTATCATGAGTTATTATATCGTAGGTGATTTTAGTGTGGGTGATTCTATTGAGAGTGATTTTATCGTAGGTGATTTTATTTTGGATGATTCTATTGAGAGTGATTTTATCGTAGGTAATTTTAGCTTGGCTGATTTTATCGTGAGTGATTTTATCGATTGTGATTTTATCATGGGTGATTTTATTGAATGTAATTTTATAGCGGGTGATTTTATTTTCGGGTACTTTATCAAGAGTTATTTTATCGTGGGTGATTTGATCGAGGTTGATTTTACCATGGGAGATTTTATCGTGAGTGATTTTTTGAATAGTGATTTTACCATGGGTGATTTTATAGTGGGTGATTTTGTCGTGGGTGATTTTATAGAGGGTGACTTTATCATGGGTGATTTTATCAAGGGTGATTTTATCCTGGTTGATTTTTTCATGGGTGATTTTATCATGGGTAAATTTATCATGGGTGATTTTATCAAGGGTGATTTTATCGTGGGTGCTTTTACCGTAGGTGATTTTCTTGTCGATGATTTTATCGAGGGTGACTTTATCGTGGGTAATTTTACCATAGGTAATTTTATTCTTGGTAATTTTATCAAAGGTGATTTTATCGTGGCTAATTTTATCGGTGGTGATTTTATCCTGGGTGATTTTAGTGTACGTTATTTTATAATGGGTGCTTTTATCGTGGGTAATTTTATCGAGGGTGATTTTATCATAGGTGATTTTATCGTAGGTGATTTTATCGTGAGTGATTCTATTGAGAGTGATTTTATCGTAGGTAATTTTAGCTTGGGTGATTTTATCGTGCGTGATTCTATCGAGTGTGATTTTATCGTGGGTGATTTTATTGTAAGTAATTTTATAGCAGGTGATTTTATTTTGGGGTACTTTATCAAGGGTTATTTTATCGTGGGTGATTTGGTCGAGGTTGATTTTACCATGGGAGATTTTATCGTGAGTGAATTTTTCAAGAGTGATTTTATCATGGGTGATTTTATAGTGGGTGATTTTATCATGATGATTTTATAGAGGGTGATTTTATCATGGGTGATTTTATCGAGGGTGATTTTATCGTGGGTGATTTTTTCATGGGTGATTTTAACATGGGTGATTTTATCATGGGTGATTTTATATAGGGTGATGTTATCGTGGGTGATTTTACCGTAGGTGATTTTATTGTCGATGATTTTATCGAGGTGAGTTTATCGTGGGTAATTTTACTTTCGGTGATTATATTGAGTGTGATTTTATCAAGGGTGTTTTTATTTTGGGTGATTTTATAATGAGTGATGTTATCATGGGTAATTTTATCATGGGTGATTTCATCGAGGCCGATTTTATCGTGGGTGATTTTATCGTGGGTGATTTTATTGAGGGTGATTTTGTCGTGGTTGATTTTATTGTGGCTAATTCTGTAGCGGGTAATTTTATCGTGTTTGACTATCTTGGGTGATTTTATCATGGGTGATTTTCTCGTGGGTGACTTTAGTGAGGGTGATTCTATCGTGGGTGATTTTATCGTGCGTTATTTTATCTTGGGTGATTTTCTCATGCGTGATTTTATTGTGGGAGATTTTAGTGTGGGTTATTTTATAGTGGGTGATGTTATCGTGGGTAATTTTATCGAGTGTGATTTTATCATGGGTGATTATATCGTAGGTGATTTTAGTATGGGTTATTTTATAGTGGGTGATTTTATCGGGTAATTTTATCGAGGGTGATTTTATCATGGCTGATTTTATTGAGTGTGATTTTATCGTGGGTGATTTTCTCATGGGTGATTTTATCGTGGGTGATTCTATTGAGCGTGATTTTGTCGTGGGTGATTTTATCGACGTTGATTTTACCATGGGAGATTTTATCGTGAGTGATTTTTTGAAGAGTAATTTTAAAATGGGTGATTTTATAGTGGGTGATGTTATCGTGGGTGATTTTATAGATGGTGATTTTATCATGGGTGATTTTATCGAGGGTGATTTTATCGTGGGTGATTTTTTCATGGGTGATTTTATCACAGGTGATTTTATCATGGGTGATTTTATCAAGGGTGATTTTATCGTGGTTGATTTTACCGTAGATGATTTTATTGTCGATGATTTTATCGAGTGTGACTTTATCCTGGGTAATTTTATCGAGGTTGATTTTATCATGGGTGATTTTATCGAGGCTGATTTTATCGTGGGTGATTTTATCGTGGGTGATTTTATCAAGTGTGATTTTATCATTGGTGATTTTAGTGTAGGTTATTTTATAATGGGTGCTTTTATCGTGGGTAAGTTTAGCGAGGGTATTATCATTGGTGATTTTATCGCGGGTGATTTTATCATGGGTTATTCTATTGAGGGTTATTTTATCGTGGGTGATTTTATTGTGGATAATTTTACCGTAGGTGATTTTATCGAGGTTGATTTTATTAAGAGTGATTTTATCATGGGTGATTTTATCGTGGGTGATTTTAGTGACGATGATTTATTCGTGGGTGTTTTTATTGTGTGTGATTTTATCATACGTGATTTAATCATGGGTGATTTAATCGTGGGTTATTTTATCATGGTTGATTTTTTCTTGGGTGATTTTATAATGGGTGACTTTGTCATGAGTTATTATATCGTAGGTGATTTTAGTGTGGGTTATTTTATAGTGGGTGATTTTACCATGGGTAATTTTATCGAGGGTGATTTTATCACGGTTGATTTTATCGAGTGTGATTTTATCGTGGGAGATTTTACTGTGGGTGATTTTATTAAGAGTGATTTTGTCATGGGTGGTTTTATCGTGGGTGATTTTATCGTTGGTGATTCTATTGAGAGTGATTTTATGGTGGGTGATTGATAAAAGCACTTTTGTCGCGGTGCGCTCTATGCAAATAATGGTTTCCAACAACAAATAGTAATGTAGTATAGTAGTGGATAACCAAGAATCAATCCAAGGAAGCGAGAGAGCAAAGTGACAAGAATGAATGATTCAATGCAAATGTATGTATGAATGTAAAGAATGAAATGCAATCTAAAAATCAAAACAAAACCTAAATGAACCTAATATGGGGTTAGTAAACTATATGCAATGTCAAGTGAATGAAAACAGAATGCTAATGTAAATACAAATGCAAAACGGTACAGCTATCACAACCTAAACAAATCCAAAAATTCTCCTAAGTGTGAGTGCTCACGACCAAGTGTGTGAAAATGAATGAATGAGTAGATCACAAATGATCTAGGATGAATCAAATGATATATGAATCCAATGGTATGAATGATGGTGCAAGAATTATGAATAGAAACCAAAATGGCCGAGAGACACAAAAATATGGCTAAGTTAAGCACTCACCAAGGTGAAATTTTCAAACTGCCCAGAATTATGAAATAACTGCACAAACTGTTAGTAAACAACAAAACAAACACTTTTTGTGAAGGCGTGGTTGGTAAAATGTGAACAAAAATGGGGGTTGACCGAGTATCAATGATTTTGGCTAACTTTGGTGTACCAAAAGTGCACCACTCGGTCAAGTGCAAGTATTTTTGATTTTTTTTTAAACCCTGGCCGAGCACAAATGGCCTAAATGATGAAAGAAACAAGTGGTAAAAATCTGGTTCGGGCAAAGTTGAAGATGACTAAGTCAAATTCTAAGAACAAGTTCTGACCGAGCCAAAATCAAGCCATGGCTAAGTCAAAATCAAGCCTTCTCGGTCATGACCTAGTTCCCAACAATTTTGCTGCACCAAGAATGAAATGGGAGGNGGTGAAATTTTCAAACTGCCCAGAATCATGAAATAACTGCACAAACTGTTAGTAAACACAATTATAAACACTTTTTGTGAAGGCGTGGTTAGTAAAATGTGAACAAAAATGGTGGTTGACCGAGTATCAATGATTTTGGCTAACTTTGGTGCACCAAAAGTGCACCACTCGGTCAAGTGCAAGTATTTTTCATTTTTTTTAAACCCTGGCCGAGCACAAATGGCCTAAATGATGAAAGAAACAAGTGGTAAAAATCTGGTTCGGGCAAAGTTGAAGATGGCTAAGTCAAATTCCAAGAACAAGTTCTGACCGAGCCAAACTCAAGCCATGGCTAAGTCAAAATCAAGCCTTCTCGGTCATGACCTAGTTCGCAACAATTTTGCTGCACCAAGAATGAAATGGGAGGTTCCTTATATATGGTTGGCCGAGGGAAATTGTGTTATTTTTTATTTTTGAGGTTTTCTAAGTGGAGATGGCTAAATGGAGGTGTTTTGGTGTGGTGTGGTGGCTAGTTTTTGGTCCAAAAATGAAACTGTCCCAAAAATGGTGAAAACTGGCTGCGAATGGTATGTGTGACCTAAAATGAATATTTTTTATTTTTCTAGATTTTTCCAGGGGGTTTTGGGATGCAAAGAAATTAAAATGGAATTTTAAAGCAAAGTAAGCTAACCTACACTACCTAAGGTATAAAACTATGTCTAAACTAATGCCTAAACTGGACTAACACTAAAATAATGTCCTAAATTCTATAAGAACAGATTAAAAAAGCAAGGAAAAGCAATAAAGTTTCTACACTACAAGGCATGAATTTTAAAGAAAGCATGAACTAAAATCAAGGCATAATGATGTTGGTGCTCAAGCCTATCCTAAGGTTTGTAATTCTTGACATTGTGAGAATTTATCAACCTCTAAACCCTCACCATAGATGCGCACAAGGTGCTGTCCAGATCAAACCACCAACCGGTTGGTCTTTACTAGATAAACCAAGTCAAAAACACAAAGCAAGGCATAGTGTAGCATGCATCATCATTTTCCCTAATTTCAATTCGTAAATCAAGAATTCAAATCATATAAAACCCTAAAATAAGCAAGATAACTGAGGCAAAGATCATACAAATCAGATCAAAAGCATGGGAAAACAATAAGGGAAGATGCGGAACACATACAAGTGGAAGAAACATGAAGAACACATGATGTGCATGGTGAAGAAGATGAAAACTCCATGAAAAGTTGAGAGAAAATGTGAGAGCTCGAAAACTTCAGACCTGATTGCATTACTCCAACTCAATTAACTTATGTTTTACAATGTGTTTTTACAATATATACCTAGGCACAACTTAATTACAATAGAAACGAAGCACACAAACAAAGTTACACGGAATTTAAAATATTTTGGCGCGCAAACACACGTGGGATGCATTTCAGCTAACTTGAAACGCGCCCAGATTCTTCCTTTTGGCTCCAAATGCGATGATTCAAAAGCCACTAGAAAGATCTATGAGTTAATTTTAAAACGCCACCGTTCCCACGTCATTTGGATTTGTTGCGCGCTCTCCATAAATAAAACACTAAGAGGTGTTCATTGGGCCAGTCAGGCCTGGTGAACCTCACTTAATAAAATTATAGAAATTTCAATTCAAGTCCAAATTACATGAAATCAGCGCCCAATTGAAGCCCATTAATTTAGGAAATCAGCCTGACAAGTTTCACTTAATTTGGAGGTCAAATGAATCCGGGAGCCCAATTTTAGCACAAGGAACTCATGTGGAACACGCCAGCTGCGTGAGCTTGCACAAGCGCCAACTTTAAATGCATGTAGAATCTTCAAATCTTATCCAATTAACACGCTTCAAATTTTGGTTTTCAGCTTAACATGTCTATTTTAATATGCAACCGGAACCGTTGAATTTGGACCTCTGTAGAAAATATGATAAATAAAACAGTGAACTATGTCAGTTTCAAGTTAAGGCAAAATAATGCATAATTTACTGTTTTTACATATAATTTAGAGTTAAGGCTTTAAATGGCTCTCTAAGTCAAATAACACTTAATTTATCCTTGTTAACAACTTATAAACATTAACATAACCTTATTAGATAATTAAAATGTGATAAATATTTGTCTCATCAAATAACCCCACACTTGGAGTTTTGCACTCCTGGGCAAAAGAATAGAATAAGATTATGTAACAATTTTCAAAGTTTCCAAGACCAAATAATGTTATGAGCAAAAGAATATGAATTCAACAACCCAAGTATAGAATAATCAAAACAATCAAGAGCATGCTCCAACACAAAGGTAAAGAAGAATTTCAATCAATTTAATTAATGGATCAAAGTTAGGTAAAATCTCTCACAAGTAAGTGTATCTCTCAATCTCTCAAGTGTTTAGGCTAAGTGTTTACACTCAAAGCACATCATGAATATAAATGTTACCATAGGCTTGACAAACCTCTAATTTCCATCACTTGAAACACATACAACCAAAGATCAAAAGGGCTTTTATAAGCTTGTAATGAGGCCAAGGTGAAGGTGTGGTAAAAGAAAGGGAAACAAAGCTAAGAACCAAAGTGAGAAGATGAGCAATGGGGAATGGATGAAATAAGAATGAAGTGTACCCCAAATCACATATTTACAACATAAGCGCTTCTCTTTTTCTTTTGATTTTTCTCTTTTCTTTCTTTCCTTTTTCTTTTTTTCAACTTTTCATTTCTTTTTCAACTTTTCCTTTTTCTCAATTTCAAGCTTCTTTTTCAATTCAAGCTCTCTTTCATACCAACTTACAATGCATCAAATCTCTTTCAAAACCTTCATCATATTCACAATTAAGCGCATGGTACCATAAGGCAACAAAAGGTGACAACCCCACACTTATATTCAAACCAATTCCCAAAACAATTCCAAAGCTCATCCAATCTCAAAGGTTAGGTATCATCATGGTCTTTCGGCTTCAAGGCTTGTAATGAGCTCAAAATCATCAAGAAAAGGGTAGTAAGGCTCAAAGGGGGTAAACAAGGGAAATAATGCAAGGTAGGTCATTATGGTCAAGTAGCTAAAAATCAAAGAAGGCCTAAATCATCTCAATGGCGCATGTGAACAAATAATATCAACAAGAGTTAAGTCAAGTTTTAGAACATCTACAAACATGAGTGAATCACACAAGAAGGAAATAAGCTAAAATCTCACTAAGGTTCATTCTACCAAAAATTGATCCAAAACCAAATTTTCATGAAAAACTCACTAAACCAAAATGTAAGAAACACCTCTATCAAGTTTGAAAACTCCTACAAAGAATGATGAATCAAAAAGTCTACTCACAAACATTACAAGTAAAGGAAAACAATGAAAACATGTCAAAACAAATCGGGAATAATATTATCAAACTAAATAATTTACTATACAAAAGTCAAAATATAACTCAATTCAATCCAATAATTATCAAAAAGGCAAAGCCTAAATACCCCACACTTGAAGGACACATTGTCCTCAATGTGAATTAAGAATAATATTAGATAGATATTACCTTAGAGGCTTCCAAGATAAAGTTAGATAGATATTACCTCAAAGGCTTCCAAAAATCCACAAGGAGAATTCTCCATAAATTACTCCTGTACAACTCAGTCAAAAATGATGAATCATGGAACCTTTCGGTTCTCCTTATATACCTTACTATTTAACTTATTTGGGAACGTGTACTCAACATGGGCAAGCAGCTGTTTGAATTCTTCTGTGTTTTGTGGCTGCTGCTCTTCTTCTTCTCCTGCTATTTCTATCTTTTCATTTTCTTCCTTTTCTTCATTTTTTTGTGATTTTTCATGTGTACCTGTAGAAAACAACTCAAATGGACTATATACATCATGGTTAGTGGGAAAATTCGCAAACTGGCCAAACTGGCCGAACACTGTGTCAGGATCTGTGTCATCAAACTGTAACAATTCAAAAGGGTTATCTACATCTACTGTTTTTACAATTCAAAATAATGCATAATTTACTGTTTTTACATATAATTTAGAGTTAAGGCTTTAAATGGCTCTCTAAGTCAAATAACACTTAATTTATCCTTGTTAACAACTTATAAACATTAACATAACCTTATTAGATAATTAAAATGTGATAAATATTTGTCTCATCAGTGATTATACCTTGGGTAATTTTATTGTGGGTGATTCTATCAAGTGTGATTTTATCGTGGGTGATTTTATTGTAGGTAATTTTATAGCGGATGATTTTGTCGTGGGTGATTTTATCGAGGGTTATTTTATCATGGGTGATTTTATCGTGCGTGATTTTAGTGACGATGATTTTATTGTGGGTGTTTTAATCGTGTGTGATTTTATCGTACATGATTTAATCATGGGTGATTTTAGAGTGGGTTATTTTATCGTGGGTGATTTTATCGTGGGTGATTTTATCGTGGGTGATTTTATCATGGGTGACTATATCATGAGTTATTATATCGTAGCTGATTTTACTGTGGGTTATTTTATAGTGGGTGATTTTATCATGGGTAATTTTATCGAGGGTGAGTTTATCACGGGTGATTTTATCGAGTGTGGTTTTATCGTGGATGATTTTATCGTGGGTGATTCTATTGAGGGTGATTTTATCTTGGGTGATTTTCGCTTGGGTGATTTTATCGTGTGTGATTTTATCGAGGGTGATTCTATCGTAGCTGATTTTATTGTGGGTAATTTTATAGCGGGTGATTTTATCGTGGGAGATTTTAGTGTGGGTTATTTTATAGTGGGTGATTTTATCTTGGGTGATTTTATCGAGTGTGATTTTATCATGGGTGATTTTATAATGGATGATTATATCGTAGGTGATTTTAGTGTGGGTTATTTTATAGTGGGTGATTTTATCGTGGGTAATTTTATTGTGGGTGATTTTATCATGGGTCATTTTATCGAGTGTGATTTTATCATAGGTGATTTTATCATGGGTGATTTTACCGTGGGTGATTTTATCATGGATGATTCTATTAAGGATGTTTTATTGTGGGTGATATTACCATGAATGATTTTATCGTGGGTGATTTTATCGAGAGTGATTTCATTGTGGGTTATTTTATTGTGGGTTATTTTATTGTGGGTAATTTTATAGTGGGTGACTTTATCGAGGGTTAATTTATCGTGGGTAATTCTATTGAGGTTGATATTACCATGGGAGATTTTCTCTAGGATGATTTTACGGTGGTGTATTTTACCGTGGGTGATTTTATCATGGGTGATTTTATCGTGGGTGATTTTATCGAGGGTGGTTTTTTCGTGGGTTAGTTTATTGTGGGTGATTTTATCGTGGGTGATTCTATTGAGGGTGATTTTATCGTGGGTGATTTTATCTTGGGTGATTTTATCGTGGGTGATTTTATCATGGGTTATTTTATAGTGGCTAATTTTTATTGTGGGTAATATTATAGCGGGTCATTTTATCGTGTTTGATTTCATCTTGGGTGATTTTATCATGGGTGATTTGATCGTGGGTGATTTTAGTGAGGGTGATTTTATCGTGGGTGATTTTAGTGAGGGTGATTTTATCGTGGGTAATTTTATCGTGCGTTATTTTATCTTGAGTGATTTTCTCATGCGTGATTTTATCGTGCGAGATTTTAGTGTGGGTTATTTTATAGTGGGTGATGTTATCGTGGGTGATTTTATCGAGTGATTTTATCATGGGTGGTTTTATTAAGAGTGATTTTATCATGGGTGGTTTTTCCGTGGGTGATTTTATCGAGGGTGACTCTATTGAGAGTTATTTTATCGTGGGTGATTCTATCAAGTGTGATTTTATCGTGGGTGATTTTATTGAAGGTAATTTTATAGCGGATGATTTTATCGGGCGTGATTTTATCGTTTGTTATTTTATCGTGGATAATTTTACCATAGGTGATATTCTCGAGGGTGATTTTATTAAGAGTGATTTTATCATGGGTGATTTTATCGTGGGTGATTTTAGTGACGATGATTTTATCGTGGGTGTTTTTATTGTGTGTGATGTTATCGTACGTAATATAATCATGGGTTATTTGATCATGGGTGATTTTATCATGGGTGACTTTATCATGAGTTATTATATCGTAGGTAATTTTATAGTGGGTGATTTTATCATGGGTAATTTTATCGAGGGTGATTTTATCATGGGTGATTTTATCGAGTGTGATTTTATCGTGGGTGATTTTATCATGGGTGATTCTATTGAGGGTGATTTTATCGTGGGTGATTTTATCTTGGGTGATTTTATCATGGGTGATTTTATCGAGGGTGATTTTATCGCGGCTGATTTTATTGTGGTTAATTTTATAGCGGGTGATTTTATCGTGTTTGATTTTATCTTGGTTTATTTTATCATGGGTGATTTTATCGTGAGTAATTTTAGTGAGGGTGATTTTATCGTGAGTGATTTTATCGTGCGTTATTTTATCTTGGGTGATTTTCTCATGCGTGATTTTATCGTGGGAGATTTTGGTGTGCGTTATTTTATAGTGGGTGAAGTTATCGTGGGTGATTTTATCGAGTGTGATTTTATCATGGGTGATTATATCGTAGGTGATTTTAGTGTGGGTTATTTTATAGTGGGTGATTTTATCATGGGTAATTTTATAGAAAGTGATTTTATCAAGGGTGATTTTATCGAGTGTGATTTTATCGTGGGTGATTTTATTGTAAGTTATTTTAATGTGGGTTATTTTATAGTGGGTGATTTTATCGTGGATGATTCTATTAGGGGTGATGTTATCGTGGGTGATTTTATCGAGTGTGATTTTATCATGGGTGATTATATCGTAGGTTATTTTATAGTGGGTGATTTTATCATGGGTAATTTTATCGAAGGTTATTTTATCATGGTTGATTTTATCGAGTGTGATTTTATCGTGGGCGATTTTATCATGGTGATTTTATCGTGGGTGATTCTATTAAGGGTGATTTTATCGTGGGTGATTCTATTCAGAGTGATTTTATCGTAGGTGATTTTACCTTGGGTGATTTTATCATGGGCGATTCAATCGAGTGTGATTTTATCGTGAGTGATTTTATTGTAAGTAATTTTAGTGTGGGTTAGTTTATAGTGGGTGATTTTATCATGGGTGATTTTATTGAGTGTGATTTTATCGTGGGTTATTTTATTATGGGTGATTTTATCGTGGGTGATTTTATCGTGGGTGATTCTATTGAGGGTGATTTTATCATGGGTGATTTTATCGTGGGTGATTTTATCGTGATTCTATTGAGGGTGATTCTATTGAGAGTGATTTTATCGTAGGGTACTTTATCAAGAGTTATTTTATCGAGGTTGATTTTACCATGGGTGATTTAAGCATGGGTGTTTTGTTGAAGGGTGATTTTATCATGGGTGATTTTATAGTGGGTGATTTTATAGAGGGTGATTTTATGATGGGTGATTTTATCGAGGGTGATTTTATCATGGGTGAATTTTTCATGGGTGATTTTATCATAGGTTATTTTATCATGGGTGATTTTATCATGGGTGATTTTATCAAGTGTGATTTTATCGTGGTTTATTTTACCGTAGGTGATTTTATTGTCGGTGATATTATCGAGGGTTACTTTATCGTGGGTAATTTTACTTACGGTGATTATATTAAGTATGATTTTGTCAAGGGTGTTTTTATTGTGTGTGATTTTCTAATGAGTGATGTTATCGTGGGTGATTTTATCATGGGTGATTTTATCGAGGGTGATTTTATCGTGAGTGATTTTATCGTAGGTGATTTTATTCTTGCTGATTTTATCGTGGGTAATTTTATCGAGGTTGATTTTATCATGGAAGATTTTATCGAGGTTGATTTTATCGTGGGTGATTTTAACATGGGTGATTTTATCGTCGGTGATTTTATCAAGTGTGATTTTATCATTGGTGATTTTAGTGTAGGTTATTTTATAGTGGGTGCTTTTATAGAGGGTGATTTTATCGAGGATTATTTTATCGTGCGTGATTTTTTCGTAGGTGATTTTATCAAGGGTGATTTTATCATGGGTGATTTTATCTAGGGTGATTTTATTGTGGGTGATTTTACCGTAAGTGATTTATTGTCAGTGATTTTATCGAGGTTGACTTCATCGTGGGTAATTTTACTTTCGGTGATTTTATTGAGTGTGATTTTATCAAGGGTGTTTTTATTGTGTGTGATTTTATAATGAGTGATGTTATCGTGGGTGATATTATCATGGGTGATTTTATCGAGGGTGATTTTATTCTTGGTGATTTTATTAAGGGTGATTTTATCGTGTGTAATTTTATCGAGGTTGATTTTATCGTGGGTGATTTTAACGAGGCTGATTTTATCTGGGTGATTTTATCATGTGTGATTTTATCGTGGGTTATTCTATTGAAGGTGATTTTATCATTGCTGATTTTATCGTGGGTGATTGTATTAAGGGTGATCTTATCGTGGGTGATTTTATTATTGGTGATTTTATCGAGGGTGATTTTATTGTGGGTAATTTATGGAGGGTAATTTTATCGTTGGTAATTTTATATAGGCGATTTTATCGTGGGTGATTTTATCGAGGGCGGTTTTATCGTGGGTGATTTTATCGTGGGTGATTGTATTGAGGGTGATTTTATCGTGGGTGATTTTACCTTGGGTGATTTTATCGTGGGTAATTTTATCATGCGTGATTTTATAGTGGCTGATTTTTATTGTGGGTAATTTTATAGCGGGTGATTTTATCATGTTTGATTTCATCTTGGGTGATTTTATCATGGGTGATTTTATCGTGGGTGATTTTAGTGAGGGTGATTTTATCGTGCGTTATTTTTTCTTGAGTGATTTTCTCATGCGTTATTTTATCGTGCGAGATTTTAGTGTGGGTTGTTTTATAGTGGGTGATGTTATCGTGGGTGATTTTATGGAGTGTGATTTTATCATGGGTGATTATATCGTAGGTGATTTTAGTATGGGTTATTTTATAGTGGGTGATTTTGTCATGGGTAATTTTATCGAGGGTGATTTTATCATGGGTGATTTTATGGTGGGTGATCTTATCGTGGGTGATTCTATTGAGAGTGATTTTATCGTAGGTGATTTTAGCTTGGGTGATTTTATCGTGGGTGATTCTATCGAGTGTGATTTTATCGTGGGAGATTTTATCAAGTGTGATTTTATCATTGGTGATTTTAGTGTAGGTTATTTTATAGTGGGTAATTTTAGCGAGGGTGATTTTATCATGGGTGTTTTTATCATTGGTGATTTTAGTGTAGGTTATTTTATAAGTGGTGCTTTTATCGTGGGTAATATTAGCGAGGGTGATTTTATCATGGGTGATTTTATCGAGTGTGATTTTATCGTGAGTGATTTTATCATGGATGATTTTATTGTGGGTGATTTTATTATGGGTGATTTTATCGTGGCTGATTCTATAGAGGGTGATCTTATCGTGGGTGATTCTATATAGAGTTATTTTATCGTGGGTGATTTTACCAAGTGTGATTTTATCGTGGGTGATTTTATAATGGGTGATTCTATTGAGGTTGTTTCATCGTGAATGATATTACCATGAGCAATTTTATCGTGGGTGATTTTATCGAGAGTGATTTTATCGTGGGTTATTTTATTGTGGGTAATTTTATAGTGGGTGACTTTATCGTGGGTGATTTTATCGAGGATGATTTAATTGTGGTTTATTTTACCGTGGGTGATTTTATCATTGGTGATTTTATATGGGTGATTTTATCGAGGGTTATTTTATCATGGGTGACTTTCAAATGGTTGATTTTATCGTGCATCATCTTATCATGAGTGATTTTCTCATGGGTGATTCTATTTAGGGTGCTTTTCTCGTGGGTAATTTTCTCGAGGGTGATTTTATCATGGGTGATTTTATTGAGTGTGATTTTATCGTGGGTGATTTTATCATGGGTGATTTTATTAAGAGTGATTTTACCATGGGTGGTTTTATCGTGGGTGATTTTATCGAGGGTGATTGTATTGAGTTATTTTATCGTGGGTGATTTCACCTTGGGAAATTTTTTCGTGGGTGATTTTAGTGAAGGTAATTTTATAGCGGATGATTTTATCGGGCGTGATTTTATCGATTGTTATCGTGGGTGATTTTATCGTGGATAATTTTACCATAGGTGATTTTCATGAGGGTGATTTTATTAAGAGTGATTTTATCATGGGTGATTTTATCGTGGGTGATTTTAGCGACGATGATTTTATCGTCGGTGTTTTTATTGTGTGTGATGTTATCATACGTAATATAATCATGGGTGATTTTAGTGTGGGTTATTTGATCATGCGTGATTTTATTGTGGGTGATTTTATCATGGGTGACTTCATCATGAGTTATTATATCGTAGGTGATTTTAGTGTGGGATATTTTATAGTGGGTGATTTTATCATGGGTAACTTAATCGAGGGTGATTTTATCATGGGTGATTTTATCGAGTGTGATTTTATCGTGGGTGATTTTATCATGGTTGATTCTATTGAGGGTGATTTTATCGTGGGTGATTTTATCTTGGGTTCTTTTATCGTGGGTGATTTTATCGAGGGTGATTTTATCTTAGTTGATTTTATCATGGGTGATTTTATCGTGGGTAATTTTAGTTAGGGTGATTTTATCTTGAGTGATTTTATCGTGCGTTATTTTATCTTGGGTGATTTTCTCATGCGTGATTTTATCGTGGGAGATTTTGGTGTGCGTTATTTTATAGTGGGTGATGTTATCGTGGGTGATTTTATCGAGTGTGATTTTATCATGGGTGATTATATCGTAGGTGATTTTAGTGTGGGTTATTTTATAGTGGGTGATTTTATCATGGGTAATTTTATCGAGGGTGATTTTTTCAGGGTTAATTTTATCGAGTGTGATTTTATCGTGGGTGATTTTATCATGGGCGATTTTATCGTGGCTGATTCTATTAAGGGTGATTTTATCGTGGGTGATTTTATTGAGAGTGATTTTATCGTAGGTGATTATAGCTTGGGTGATTTTATCGTGGGTGATTCTATCGAGTGTGATTTTATCGTGAGTGATTTTAATGTAAGTAATTTTAGTGTGGGTTATTTTATAGTGGGTGATTTTATCGTGGGTATTTTTATCGAGGGTGATTTTATCATGGGTGATTTTATTGAGTGTGATTTTATCGTGGGTAATTTTATCGTGGGTGATTTTATCGAGGTTGATTTTACCATGGGTGATTTAATCGTGGGTGATTTTATCATGGGTGATTTTTTCATGGGTGATTTTGTCATAAGTGATTTTGTCCAGGGTGATTTTATCGTGGTTGATTTTACCTAAGGTGATTTTATTGTCGGTTATTTTATCGAGGGTGACTTTATCGTGGGTAATTTTACTTTCGGTGATTATATTAAGTGTGATTTTATCAAGGGAGTTTTTATTGTGTGTGATTTTCTAATGAGTGATGTTATCGTGGGTGATTTTATCACGGGTGATTTTATCACGGGTGATTTTATCGAGGGTGATTTTATCGTGAGTGATTTTATCGTAGGTGATTTTATTCTTGCTGATTTTATTGAGGGTTATTTTATCGTGGGTGATTTTATGTTTGGTGATTTTATGTTGGGAGATTTTATGTTGGTTGATTTTATAGTCGATGATTTTATCGAGGGTGCTTTTATCGTGGGCGATGTTATTAATTGTAATTTTATCGAGGGTGTTTTTATCGTGGGTTATTTTATTATTGGTGATTTTATCTAGGGTGATTTTATTGTGGGTAATTTTATAGTATGTGATTTTATCGTGCGTGATTTTATCAAGGTTGAATTTACCATAGGTGATTTTATCCAGGGTGATTTTATCGTGGTTGATTTTATCATGGATAATTTTGTTGTGGGCGATTTTAGTGTCGATGATTTTATCGTGGGTGATTTTATCGTACGTGGGTTTATTATGGGTGATTTTATCGAGGGAGATTTTATCATGGGTATTTTTATGTTGGTTGATTTTATCGTGGATGATTTTTTCGAGGGTGATTTTATCATGGGCGATTTGATTATTGGTGTTTTTATCTTGGGTTATTTTATTATTGGTGATTTTATATAGGGTGATTTTATTGTGGGTAACTTTATAGTAGGTGATATTTTCGTGGGTGATTTTATCGAGGTTGATTTTACCATGGGTCAATTTATGGAGAGTGATTTTATCGAGGTTGATTTTACAATGGGTGATTTTATAGAGGGTGATTTTATCGTGGTTGATTTTATCATGGGTAATTTTATCGAGGGTGATTTTATCGAGGGTGATTTTATCGTGGGTTATTTTATTATTGGTGATTTTATCTAGGGTGATTTTATTTTGGGTAATTTTATAGTATGTGATTTTATAGTGGGTGATTTTATCGAGGTTGATTTTACCATATGTAATTTTATCGCAGGTGATCTTATCGTAGTTGATTTTATCGTGGGTGATTTTATCGAAGTTGATTTTACCATTGGTGATTTTATCGAAGTTGATTTTACCATGGGTGATTTTTCCGCGGGTGATTTTATCGTAGTTAATTTTATCGTGGGTGATTTTATCGAGGGTGATTTTATCGTGGTTGATTTTATCATGTGTGATTTTATTGTGGGTGATTTTTGTGTGGGTGATTTTATCCTGGGTGATTTTACAATGCATAATTTTATCATCGGTGATTTTATCATCGGTGATTTTATCGTGGGTGATTTTATCGTGGGTGATTTTATTATTGGTTATTTAATAGTTGGTGATTTTATCGTGGGTTATTTTATCAAGTGTGATAAAATCACCTAGGATAAAAATCACACTTGATAAAATAACCCACGATAAATCACCAAGAATTAAATAACCAACAATGAAATCACCCATGATAAAATCAACCATGATAAAATCACCCATTAGAAAATCACGCACGGTAAAATCACCCTCACTAAAATCACGTACGGTAAAATCACCGTCACTATAATCACCCACTATAAAATTACCCACGATAAAATCACCAATAATAAAATCACCCACGATAAAATCACCCTCGATAAATTCATCCACGATAAAATCACTCTAAGTAGAATCACACACGATAAAATCACCCATGATAAAATAACCCACGATAAAATCACACTCTATAAAATGACCCATGATAAAATCACCCTCGATAAAATTACCCACGATAAAATCACCCACTATAAAATTACCCACGATAAAATCACCCACTATAAAATAACCCACCCTTGATAAAATCACACTCGATAAAATCATCAGTGATAAAATCACCCACGATAAAACCACCCACCATAAATTCTCGCACGATAAAATCACCCACGATAAAATCACCGTCACTAAAATCACCCACTATAAAATCACCCATGTTAAAATCACCCTTGAGAAAATCACCCATGATAAAATCACCCACAATAAAATAACTCACGATATTATCACCCTCGATAAAATCACCCATGATAAAATCACACTCGATAAAATCCTTAGTGATAAAATCATCCACGATAAAATCTCACTCGATAAAATCACCCACAATAAAATCAATCATGATTAAATCACCCATGAGAAAATCACGCACAATAAAATCACGCACGATAAAATCACCAAGGATAAAATCACCCACCATAAAATCACCTTCACTAAAATCACGCAAGATAAAATCATCCACGATAAAATCACCGTCACTAAAATGACGCTCGATAAAATCACCAACCATAAAATCACCGACGATAAAATATACCATGATAAAATAACCCACGATAAAATCACCAAGGATAAAATATCCCACGATAAAATCACCGATGATAAAATCACCAAGGATAAAATATCCCACGATAAAATCACCACCATAAAATCACCTTCACTAAAATCACGCAAGATAAAATCATCCATGATAAAATCACCAACCATAAAATCACCGACGATAAAATATACCATGATAAAATAACCCACGATAAAATCACCCACGAGAAAATCGCCCAATATGAAATTACGTACAATAAAATCACCCTCGATAAAATCAGTAATAATAAAATCACCCACGATAAAATCACCCTAGATAATTTCATCCACAATAAAATCACCCAACATAAATTCACCCACGATAAAATCACCCTCAATAGAATCACCCACAATAAAATCACCCACGATAAAATCACCGATGATAAAATCAACCACGATAAAATCGCACTCGATAAAGTCACCTATGATAAAATCACTCTCGATAAAATTACCCACAATAAAATCACCCACTACAAAATAAACCACAGTAAAATCATTTACGATATAATCACCCATGGTAAAATTACATTCTATAAAATCACCAACTATTAAATAAACCACACTAAAATCACCTACGATATAATCACCCATGATAAAATCACCCATGACAAAATCATGCACAATAAATTCACGCACAATAAAATCACCCACGATAAAATAACCATCACTAAAATCACGCAAGATAAAATCACCCACGATAAAATCACCCTCGATAAACTCATCCATGATAAAATCACCCTCAAAAGAATCACCCACGATAAAATCACCCATGATAGAATAACCCACGTTAAAATCACCAACTATTAAATAACCAACAATAAAATCACCCACGATAAAATCACCCATGATAATATCTTGCACGATGAAATCACCCACGGTAAAATCACCCATGATAAAATCAACCACGATAAAATCACCCTCGATAAAATCAGCCATGGTAAAATCAACCTCGATAAAATCACCCACGATAAAATCTACCACGATAAAATCACCCTTTATAAAATCACCCACAATGAAATCTGACTTAATGAAATCACCCACGATAAAATCAATCATGATAAAATCACCCATTAGCAAATCACGTACGGTAAAATCACCGTCACTATAATCACCCACTATAAAATTACCCACGATAAAATCACCAATAATAAAATCACCCACGATAAAATCACCATCACTAAAATCAAGCAAGATAAAATCACCCACGATAAAATCACCGTCACTAAAATCACCCACATAAAATCACCCATGATAAAATCACCTTCGATAAAATCACCCACGATAAAATCACCCACAATAAAATCACCCTCGATAAAATCACCAATAATAAAATTACCCACGATATAATCAACCTCGATAAAATTACCAATAATAAAATCACCCACCATAAAATCACCGTCGATAAAATCATCCACGATAAAATCATCCTCAATTGAATCACCCACGACAAAATCACCCAGGATAAAATCACCCATGATAAAATCATGCACGATAAAATCACCCACGATAAAATCACCGACACTAAAATCACCCAACAATAAAACCACCTATGATAAAATCAACCACAATAAAATCACCCTCCATAAAATCACCCATGGTAAAACAAACCTCGATAAAATCACCCACAATAAAATCACCCACGATAAAATCAACCACGATAAAATCACCCATGGTAAAATCAACCTCGATAAAAGCACCCACCATAGAATCACCTACTATAAATTACCCACAATAAAATCACCCTAAATAAAATAACCAATAATAAAATAACCCACGATAAAATCACCCTCGACAAAATCACCCATGACAAAATCACGCACGATAAAATCACCAACACTAAAATCACCCTCGATAAAATCACCCATGACAAAATCACGCACGATAAAATCACCAACACTAAAATCACCCTCGATAAAATCACCCATGACAAAATCACGCACGATAAAATCACCCACCATAAATTCCCGCACCCTAAAATCACCTACAATAAAATTACCCATGATAAAATCAAACCACGATAAAATCACTCTCGATAGAAAAATCCATGTTAAAATCAATCTAGATAAAATCACTCACAATAAAATCACCAATGATAAAATCACCCATGATAAAATCACCCACGGTAAAATCACCCACTATAAAATCACCCTCGATAAAATCACCCACGATATTATAAAATTACCCATGATAAAATCACCCTCGATAAAATCACCCTCGATAAAATCACCAATCATAAAATCACCCACGATAAAATCACCCTCGACAAACTCATCGACGATAAAATCACCCTCAATAGAATCACCCACGATAAAATCACCCATGATAAAATCACGCACGATAAAGTCACCCATGATAAAATGACCAATGATAATATCATGCACGATAAAATCACCCACGATAAAATCACTCACACTAAAATCCCCCACAATAAAATCACCCACGATAAAATCAACCACGATAAAATCATCCTCGATAAAATCACCCATGGTAAAATCACCCTAGATAAAATCGCCAATAATAAAATAACCCACGATAAAATAACCGTTAGTAAAATCACCAATAATAAAATCGCCCACGATAAAATCACCCAACATAAAATCAACCACGATAAAATCACCCTCGGTAAAATCACCCATGATGAAATCACGCACAATAAAATCACCCACGATAAAATCACCCAACATAAAATCACCCACGTTAAAATCACCCTCAATACAATAACCCACGATAAAATCACCCACGATAAAATCTCACTTGATAAAATCACCCACGATAAAATCAATCATGATAAAATCAATCATGAGAAAATCACGCACGATAAAATCAACGATACTTAAATCACCCACAATAAAATCACCCACGATAAAATCTCACTCGATAAAATCACCCTCGATAAAATCAATCATGATAAAATCAATCATGATAAAATCAATCATGATAAAATCAATCATGAGAAAATCACGCACGATAAAATCAACGATACTAAAATCACCCACAATAAAATCACCCATGGTAAAAATACCCACGATAAAATCACACTTGACAAAATCATCAATGATAAAATCACACTTGATAAAATCACCCACGATAAAATTACCATCACTAAAATCACCCACGATAAAATCACCCTCGATAAAATCACCAATAATAAAATTACCGGCGATAAAATAAACTTAGATAAAATCACTAATAATAAAATCACCCACGATAAAATCACCCATTATGAAATCACCCATAATAAAATAACCCACGATAACATCACACTCGATAAAATGACCCATGATAAAATCACCCTCGATAAAATGACCCACTGTAAAATAACCCACACTAAAATCACTTACCATATAATCACTCATGATAAAATCACACTCGATAAAAACAGCTGTGATAAAATCACCCATGATAAAATAACACTGTAGAAAATAACCCACGATAAAATCACCAACTATTAAATAAACCACACTAAAATCACCTACGATATAATCACCCATGATAAAATCACCCATGAGAAAATCCTGCACGATAAAATCGCGCACGATAAAATCACGCACAATAAAAATACCCACGATAAAATCACCATCACTAAAATCAAGCACGATAAAATCACTGTCACTCAAATCACCCACGATAAAATCGCCCTTGATAATATAACCCACGATAAAATCACTCATAATAAAATCACCCTCGATAAAATCACCCACGATAAAATCACCGTCGATAAAATCACCAATAATAAAATTACCCACGATAAAATCACCAATAATAAAATCACCTACAATAAAATAACCGTCGATAAAATCACCCACGACAAAATCACCCAGGATAAAAAACACACTTGATAAAATAACCCACTATAAAATCACCAACTATTAAATAACAAACAATAAAATTACCCACAATAAAATCACCCACGATAAAATCACCCACGATAAAATTACCGACACTAAAATCACCCATGATAACATTAATCACAATAAAATCAACCTCGACAAAATCACCCACTATAAAATTAGCCACAATAAAATTACCCACGATAAAATCATCCTCGATAAAATTACAAATAATAAAATCACCCATGATAAAATCACCCTCGATAAAATCATCCACCATAAAATCACCCAGGATAAAATCACATTTGAAAAATAACCCACTATAAAATCACCAACTATTAAATAACCAATAATAAAATCACCCACGATAAAATCACCGACACTAAAATCACCGACACTAAAATCACCGACACTAAAATCACCGACAATAAAATCACCCATGATAAAATCAACCACGATAAAATCACCCACGACAATATCACCCACGAAAAATCAACCTCGATAAAATCAACCACGATAAAATCACCCTCGATAAAATCACAAATAATAAAATCACCCTCAATAGAATCACCCACGATAAAATCATCCACGATAAAATCATCCACGATAAAATCACCCATGTTAAAATCACCCACGATAAAATAACCCACCATAAAATCACTGTCACTAAAATCACCCACGATAAAATCTCACTCGATAAAATCACCCACGATAAAATCAGTCATGATAAAATCAACCACGATAAAATCACGCACGATAAAATCACCAACGATAAAATGACCAACACTAAAATCACCCACAATAAAATCACCCAGGATAAAATCACGCACGATAAAATCACCCATGATAAAATCACAAACGATAAAATCACCCACCATAGAATAACCGTCATTAAAATCACCCACGATAAAATCACACACGATAAAATCACTCACGATAAAATCACCAACACTAAAATCACCCACAATAAAATCACCCATGATAAAATCACGCACGATAAAATCACCCACGATAAAATCACCCAACATAAAATCACCGATGATAAAATTACCCTCAATAGAATCACCCACGATAAAATCACCCACGATAAAATCACCCATGATAAAATCACCCACGATAAAATCACCCACCATAAAATCACCGTCACTAAAATTACCCACGATAAAATCGCACTCGATAAAATCACCCATGAAAAAATCAATCATGATAAAATCACCCACATTAAAATCACCCACGATAAAGTCAACCAAAATATAATCACCCTCGATAAAATCACCCATGGTAAAAACACCCACGATAAAATCACAGTCGATAAAATCATCAGTGATCAAATCAGCCACGATAAAATCTCAATTGATAAAATCACCCACAATAAAATCAATCATGATAAAATCACCCATTAGAACATCACGCACGATAAAATCAGCCACGATAAAATCACCCACCATTAAATCATTGTCACTAAAATCACCCATGGTAAAATCACCAATGATCAAATCACCCTTTATAAAATCACCCACGATAAAATCATCCACATTAAACTAACCCACAATAAAATCACCCTCGATAAAATCATGTATGATAAAATCACCCATGATAAAATCATGCACGATAAAATCACCCATGATAAAATCTCACTCGATAAAATCACACACGATAAAATGAATCATGATAAAATCACCCACCATTAAATCACCATCACTAAAATCACACACGATAAACTTACCGACAATAAAATCACCGTCACTAAAATCACGCACGATAAAATAACTCATGATAAAATCACCCATGATAAAATAACCCACGATAAAGTCACCCACGACAAAATCACCCACAACAAAATCAACCACTACAAAATTCCCCACAATAAAATCACCCTCGATAAAGTCACCAATAATAAAATTACCGACGATAAAATAACCTTAGATAAAATCACCAATAATAAAATCACCCTCGATAAATTCATCCATGATAAAATCACCCAACATAAAATCACCCACGATAAAATCACCCTTACTAGAATCACCCATGATAAAATCACCTACGTTAAAATAACCCATGATAAAATAACCCACGATAAAATCACACTCGATAAAATGATCCATGATAAAATAACCCTCGATAAAATTACCCACGATAAAATCACCCACTATAAAATAACCCACACTAAAATCACTTACGATATAATCACCCATCATAAAATCACACTTGATAAAAACAACAGTGATAAAATCGCCCATGATAAAATCACCGACGATAAAATCTCACTCGATAAAATCACCCATGATAAAACCACACTGTATAAAATAACCCACGATAAAATCACCAATTATTAAATAAACCACACTAAAATCCCCTACGATATAATCACACATGAGAAAATCATGCACGAGAAAATCACGCACGAGAAAATCACGCACGAGAAAATCACCATCACTAAAATCACGCACGATAAAATCACCGTTACTAAAATCACCCATGATAAAATCACCCTTGATAAAATCACCCACGATAAAATCACCCACAATAAAATCACCCTCGATAAAATCACCCACGATAAAATCACCCACAATAAAATCACCCTCGATAAAATCACCCACGATAAAGTCACCCTCGATAAAATCACTAATAATAAAATTACCCACGATAAAATCACCAATAATAAAATCACCCACAATAAAATCACCCTCGATATAATCATCGACGATAAAATCACCCTCAATAGTATCACCCACGACAAAATCACCTAGGATAAAAATCACACTTGATAAAATGACCCACGATAAATCACCAACAATTAAATAACCAAAAATGAAATCACCCACAATAAAATCACTGACACTAAAATCACCCACAATAAAATAACCCATGATAAAATCAACCACGATAAAATCAACCACGATAAAATCACCCTCGATAAAATCACCCATGGTAAAATCAACCTCGATAAAATCACCCACGATAAAATCACCTACTATAAAATTACCCAGAATAAAATTACCCACGATAAAATCACCCTCAATAAAATAACAAATAATAAAATCACCAACGATAAAATCACCCTCGATAAAATCATCCATGATAAAATCACCCAGGATAAATGATGAGACTTTGATTTATCATAAATTATTTAATTAACAATTGTATTTAAGCATATTTAAGTAAATATTAAAAGCTTAATTGACTATAGATCATATTTTGTGAAGAAATGCGAAGCTTGTGATAAAGTCATCCTAAAACAGCATAAAATGACCCTGTTCACAGTCTGACGTTCGCTTCTAGTTTTCACCATATCTTGTACCATAGTGCTCCTAAAATCATGATTCTTGATGCAGATTAAAATAGACAAATGGAGCTTTCAATAGGAGCTGGAATCATATAATTCGGTGTAGGAATGTATTTTTCACAGCGAATAGAAAACGAGTCAACTACAGTGCACGAATTCAGACGAGCTGACCTCAAAGATTCAGACCTCCAGGATGCCACGAAGCTCCAAAAATCACGAAAGCTGTCCCAGCAGAAAGTAGATTTGCAAAGCTTTAATCCAGATTTTGAATGACACAATTCGGACCAGAAACGGATTTTTGGCAAGCAGAACAAGTGGGCTCGACAGTAGCAGCCTTCAACTAAAACACGCGAAGAACCTACATCAGGAATTGAGGCCCACTGGACTCGTCTAGGCCCCTAAAATCATGAAATTTGTCTTAAATTAAAATAGACTCGTATATCTTAATTTAGAAACCGGAATCGCTTAATTTGGTGGAGAATCGAGCAAACTGTACACACTCTAAGTTCACCAATGTGCAGCTCAACATGAAAAACGTGATTATAAGAAATATGGGCCAGCTCATGCAAGGGCCCATCCATTAAGCTGAGTTTGCATGAATTATAAATAGAGGTAGCTTCTGTGTAATGGGGGTAGAAAAAGCATAGAGAATTTTTTTAGCATCAGAGATTACGTATAGATTCGTGTTTCCAGTTCTCAGTTTCATAACAATGTATTCATTAGTTTTGTTGATGTTCAAAGTAGTTGATAGTGTTTGCACTTCGTTCAAGTAAGTTCCTTGTAACTCCCTTCGTTTATTTTCTTCTCTCGCTTCGCACTCAACACTTCACCGAACATCTACATTTCTGTACTTCCGCATTTTTCATTCGATCCACACTTTCGCATCACAATTCACATCGCCATTACAGGTTTGATAGTTTCCTTCTTCGCAACATTAGTTCTTGTAGTTTAATGAAGTAGTTCTGTAGTTGTTTACATTTTCAGAAGTTGTTAAAGAATCAAGAATCAGTGAATAATAATCTCT